>JAZHYW010025878.1:0-21838 GCA_037355805.1 Ixodes ricinus | reverse complement strand
GTCTGCGGGTGGTACGCAGTGGTTCGACGGTGACCGGTGCCACTGAGACGAAGGATGTCTTGCGTCAGCTGGGCCGCGAACGAAGATCCACGGTCACCAGCGGTAGAGGACTTCGAGGGTAACACCGTTTCAGCTGGTGCATGGCAGAAAAAGTGTCGACCATGCTCGACGCAATGCTACCCCACGAGCCAGCTGACGAAGGGATACCTGACGCTCCAGGTGGTTGCTCAACGAGCCGAAGAAGTCCGCCAGCTCGCCCGACTCCGAATTCAAGACCAACAACGTGTCGGCGCTTGCCCGGTACAACCTTCGTCGGATCGACGTTCACTTCAAGCCCGGAGACCGTGGTGGGTTTGGACCCCAATACGACGACGCGGTCTAAGCTGAGAAACTCCTGAAGCGCTACTTCGGACCCTACAAAGTGCTTCGCCGACTTGGCGATCTGAACTACGAGGTGATGCCCGACGGAACACGGACTTCATCACGCCGCCCTCCACGACCGGAAGTCGTTCACGTCGTGCGCCTCAAGCCGTACTACGCGCGATAAGACTGTGAACTGTGATCTCGTGCAACGCTTGATAGGATTGTGTTTTGCCTGCTTCCGTATTTTCTCATTCTTTTGTTTGTCTTGCTCTGTTCTGTTGCCTTTACGTGGCATCGAGACGATGCCTTTTTAAGGGGGGAGTAATGCCACGCGCGTCGGCAGAGCGCGCGCGTGCGTGGCCGAGTCGTTACCGCGCTTGCCTTTCGTGCGGAGGCCCAGGGTTCGATTCCTGGGGCTCCGCGAATTTTGTTTATACTTTCAGTTTATTATTCTGGTGAATTCGAGAACATTATTGTTTATTCTAGGTCCGAAAGTTCTACGCGTCGAACCTTCCACGCCGATTATTCCAGAAGCCCACGCGTGTACTATCGGGGAAAAATGGAATGCGAACAGAGGAGCGCGTGGCTTGCCGTACAGGCTGCGCCACCTGGAAGTGAGTCTAGGGTGAGGGTGCGTGGCCTACTCCGATGTGTTCACGCCCTTCGCTCGGCGCTCCCAGCTTCGGCAGTGCGCCTCAGTGCGCTGAAGGCTATCACCGCTATCTTTGTCTGCTCGGCGCGTGGGCCGGAGCTGCTCGGCACCGCACGCGCTCGAGCCAGACAAAGATAGCGGTGATAGCTTTCAGCGCACTGAGAGGCGCACTGCCGAAGCTTTGGGGAGCGCCGAGCGAAGGGCGTGAACACATCGGAGTAGGCCACGCACCGCTCGCCCTAGGCTCACTCCAGGTGGCGCAGCCTGTACGGATGCTCACGCGCTCCTCTGTTCGCATTTCATTTTTCCCCGATAGTACATAAGGGGCTTCGCGTGGCGAGCCAAAGTCAGTTTCGCCTCAGCGTTCGATCTTGCTGCTTCGCCGCCTTCGACGCCTGCGACGCTCTGTTGTTCTCTCTTTTTCCTTTTTATTTTTGGGCACCAGTTCGCCCCACTAAACGTTTAGTTTATTCAGTTATTCGCAGCCTCATCACTTGTCCTTTCGTTACAAATAGCGCTCCCTCCCTCTTCGTTTTGGTGCCATTTCCCGTTCGTTTCTCCGCTTCGCAGACGGTTCCCCCGAAAATACCCTCCAACCGCAATAACACTGGTGGGTGGACGCGAAAGTGAACAGTTTGAAAAGTCAGGATTCTCAAGGCGCACAGAAACTCCCAGATTACCGCTACCGACACCAACGCCACCAGTTTGAGGTTGTAGCCGCCATGTAGCTATGCCGCTGTTCTAGGGGCCTTACTTACCGAAACCGAAGCCGAAAGCAAAAGTTACGCTTGCGAATACGTTCTCGAATATTCGATTAATTTAGAATATTCGTGTTACAACGAATATTCGAAAGATACCAAAGACTTAGTTTACGAATCGAACACGAATATTAAGGTGTAATATTTGATTCGTATTCGAAATTTCGAATATTCACTCCACCCTAATATTTTTACTTACTTAATCCTCGATACGATTCGTCTATCCGTTCGATCTTTTCCACGTGATTTCCGAATAAAATCAAATAATGATTAAGCATAAACCAAGAGTCGTGCTCTTCGAGAAAATCGAAGTGTTCAGCTTTCTTTCTAACTGCAACTTCGTTCTTCAAATGTGGGTTGTCCTATCACGAGGAAGACACAAATCGAAAAGGAGGAAGGTAAACAAGTAAAAATGCTTTTAAGCGCGCGCGCACGCACGCACGCACGCACGCATAGACACACACGCACACAAACACAAACACACTTAGTGTGTGTGTTTCCCCGCTAAATGTAGAGTCCCATGTGTTTGAAAACTCCGTCGGCCGCCATTTTCCCATTGAAATTTTCAGAAAATAACCTATAACTTTTTTATTAAGTTATCGGATCGGGCTGAAACTTTGGCATCTGGTTGTGACCTCTAGCGCAACCTTTGGGCGGAGAATGAGCGTTCGGCGATGCCTAGTTTATTTTTGCGGTAAAAAAGACCGTGTAAATTTTCTTTTGTGACACCCTGTACTTATTTACATATATAACTATTTTACATCCAATGGCTTGAACATCAAGCTATCTGACAAAAAATGTTGCTTTTTAGTCCTACCTGAAGGTATAGTTGTCAGAGAAGGCTTCGGCAACTGTCCAAAAAAGTTTTGATAAAAGTTGCAGAACATCCAGTCAAGATTAAAGAGCGCACTATTGAATTACTTCACCAACTAAACATTACATAAGTCGCAGAGCAAAGAAAGGAAAGAATCTTACGTTAACGGTTTTCTTCGCGGCAAAAACCCGCAAGCCTCAGGTTCCTCAACGCACCTTTGTTTCTGAAAATGACACTTGGCCACATGTTATTTCAAGATATCTCCAAAAACACCTTCACTCGATATCAATATGTGACCCTTTTAAAATCTCCTACTTCATGGCAGTGATCGAATTTATGAAAGATGTCAACCCAGGGGGTGCAGTGCTTTTAGCATTGATGGAGAAGATTTATACTATTTATGCCTCACGATGAACTTATGTTGAGCGTTCATGAGTGCATTTTAGAGCATAGCGACGAAAATAACTTCAGATCACAGTACGGAATCTGGGTTGAAGTATTCCTCGAACTTTTGTCAGTTTATTTAAGATCCACCTTTATAGGGTGACAGGATTATGTGTTCGTACAAAAGTCAGGATTGTCTATAGGGTCGAGGGTGACACCCCTACTAAGCGACATTTTTCTTGGAAAGATCGGCAGGGCTCTAGAACTAGAATTGAAAAATAATACCAGAAATATTTTCAGATGCGTTGACGATTTTTTAGCTTTCATTGAGAACTACAATTAAAAAAAAGTTAGATGACGTTTTGAAAGTATTCAATGGGCTAGGTCTAGGACTTCGGTTTTCGCATTAAACCCCAAAGACAACCGTGTCCAGTTTTTAGAACTCCTTGTAGAGTTAGAAAAAGAGCAGATATTCTGGCTTTACCACCCTTGATCAGCAAAATGTTTGCTAGACTGCCAGACAGCGTATTCAAAACTAATCAAGAAAAGCATAACCTTTTCCTGTTTATGATCCGCATTAATCAAGTCGTATATTCACAAAATGAACATTTGATTCATCTTGCAGATTGAAAGGATCAAAGATTCCGGAGTTCCCAGACTCAGTCATTTCGACAGCTTGTGACAAATTAGGTAAAAGACGCTAAGGCCGGCGCAAGTTCGAGATTAACAGTTGAAGAAGGATAAAAAGAAGGGTGCGGTCCTTCCAGATATTCACCGCATGTCACTTGGACTTAGAATGGTAGCATTATGGAGTGAACGAGTTTTTTTCTGCCTGCAACAAACTAGGCCGATTATGCACCGTGGTTGTACCGACACAAAGGCAAAGGGAAGCGAGCGGCTCGTAACAGCAGCAACATCAAGCACCGCATCAAATTCGTCACCTGTGTAAAAGGCATGGTCAGCATGATCCCCTTTCCGTGACGGAGTTCCTATATTGAGCAAAGGGCCAATGCCTGAATATCCGACTCAGAGAACACATAAGCTCGTTGCAAGGGACCGCATGCACGCACTCATCAATGCGCTGTCGAGATTGCGGGTGCGAACCGTTGTTCTCCAACAACACCGTATTGTTTAAACACCAAGAGCGAACGGGTAGAGAAATCATGGAAACCTAGTACATACAGGAAACACACCATCTCGCATGAGCTAACCTTCATTGGCTCTAACGAACATTGAGATTCATTTTCTGGATCTTGGATAGCACGTGGAGTGTGATACGAAGAAGAAAGAAGTGCAAAATCCACGGTGCACATCCTATGCCTCAGCGGACATAGTGCCATCCACACATTCCAATAAAAAAATCAGTTGTTAGTCAGAGCTTGTCCTGTGGGGTTCTTCCTTTTTGTCCTTGTCCCTTTCGCGCCGTTTTTCACGATGAACTCATACCAACTTCCCCAAATGTCCATTCTACCGACTTGTACCACCGGCTGCCGCCAGGCTGGTGCCCTGCGGAAAAAAGATGCGCGGTATAGCGTTCCAGTTAAGTTTGATTGCGACTGTACACCTCCAAGATTTCTTTTTTAACAATACCACGCAAGCGCCGACCGGCCGGTAGATAGCGCATCACTACGGCGTAAAGTGAGCGAATCAGAGAGAGCAAGCGGATGCGCAGAAGGCACGCGCCGAAGTCGGCGTCGTCTGCTCGGTCGTTTTCCGGCCACACCTGCTCCTGCTATAGTAATGTGGATAAGGGTTTATCAGTATGATTTTCTTTCCTTCGCACAGGTGGGAACAGTGTCGAAAGATCAGAAAAAGAAAGCGATCGGTGGAAGATATCGTTCCCCTTATCACCGGCTAGTGCCAGAGAGGCGGCGGCGCGGATAACAAGACCAGGGGTGCGTCATACTTCGGGGAACAACCTAGCAGACGACGTCGACTTTGGTCTTTCGTTGATTTCGCCACTTCCCGCCGTGATGATGCGTCGATCTACTGGCCGATCGGCGCTCGCATGATAAGGTTAAAAAATCACCAGAGCTTCCTATAATCCGTTACAACTCAAGAAGGTAGGGGCGAGGGAAAAGAAGGTTGGGGAGGAGAAAGCAGACGGAATGTTGGAGAGGAGAGGGGAACCTCCTTCTCTCCCCAGCGTTCCGTCTGCTTCCTCCTCCCGACCTTCCTTTCACTCGCCCTACCTTCTTGACCTATGACTTACTATACAAGTAGCGACATTTCTTTAAACGCCGACTGCGTGACTGTGCAGATTTTAGGAAGCGAGTGGCCGTGCACTGCAGAAGACTGAATTGAATGACGCCATTTTGTTCCAGCGTAGTGTGCTTCGTCATTTTTATCGGTTGCCGTTACTCGTAACACGAAATACCAAGGGACTTTAGGTAAAGTCCCGCGATATTTGTTTTCACAGTTAGCAACAACCAATTCAAATGACGAAGCACATTCCGCTGGAACAAAATGGCAAAGTCTCTCGGTACTTCTTTTTACAAGTAACGACAAACAATAAAAATCACGAAGCATATTCCGCTGTGACAGAATGGCGTCATTCATTTCACTCTTCTGCTGTGCGCCGCCATTGGCTCTTGGCGGTTCAGAAAACTTCGCTTCTTGTAGGACTCTTATCTAGAGACTTTGAGGCTACGTGCAAGCCAACGTTACTAAAACCCTCAGTGGGAAACTCGCCGTCGAAACCTGGGCCGCTGGCGCCCACCGAGACCGAGCTAAATACGATAACAGCGCCACACCCTTTAGTGACGAGTTGAAACATGAAAGCTGCTTTACCAACTAGCTGCGAGATGGCCCTGCGAGATGGCGCCACCGGCCCTGCCCGACTCGACGTGCACCCGTGCAGTTCCCGGAGTGGACGCTGCGGGAGAAATGGCGGCGTTGCGATCGCCATTTGCTCGGTTTCTCGAGTACGGATCGGAGCCACTTCTTCAAAGCGGGCTCTATGGCAGTTTCCCAACTGAGGGGTTCTAGTAACGTTGGTGTAAGCCTAGAACATGTCTGCAGAGAGTGTTTGTATGGCCAGTGTGACATGACCGTTATACAAATAAGAAACACGCCTCAGATATTGTTTAACGACTGGACTTTGTATGAAGCATTAGCAGTGTGCATCGCGGCTCTGATGCTGCAGTTGCACTGGCGTTCGAGTCGCAACCGCGAAGTGGATCCACTCGTTTTCATCACGACATGCGCGCAAAATTGCAATGAATCTTTAAGCAACCGCGTTCGCAACCTCTTCGCGACTGCGGTTCAACCGCCAGTGTGGATGAGAGCGTAAGTGACGTTCATTGTTACCAAGCGTCAAAAAAGAACTGGTTTAGTTAGCTTATTAGTAATGTCTTAGTTTTGAAGCTACTTTTCAAGATAGAGTAAACTGGTGGCTGACGGGATGATACGAAAAGAACACAACAAAAAAAAATAAAGCGAGTGCTTGAAGGATCGTCAGAACAAAACTTCGTTGGTTCCAGTGGCGTAGGCAGGGGGGGGTTGGGGGTCGAACCCCCCCCCCCCGACATGCCAAAGCTACCCCCCCCCCCCCCCCAAACAGGGCCCGCTCCGCTCCCCTGCTCACGCAGTCGGTTTTGCACGAGGCACTGAGCAACGGGGGAGCACGGACCATCTCCAACTTGTAGGCTTTCGGAAAAATTGTTTGTGGGGTAGAAAATGCTCAGATTAATAAAATATGCAATATTGCTTAATTCATGTTTATTCGATGGGATGCGGAACTTGATCTCAGATATATAGAGAACGGATATTTCGAAACATTTGTGGGGTGAAGGATGGCAATTTCAACGCAAAGTATAACAAAACTATCCTCTACTGAAATATACGATGTTCAATCGAACCAAAGTAAACATAATAAAACGAACACACGGTAATAATATAAAACAATGCCAGTAATGTAAGGAATAATAAATGAATTGTAACAAAACAATTGCACTGTAAGCAACGAGGGCGCTGCGCTCACGCACACTTTTTGTGATCAGAATTACGTGCTTTCAACAAGAAATTACCGCGAATAAAAAGGTAACTGTGACTAGTTATATTAGAATGCAATTTACAGGTTCTCTTTATTATCTGATTTATGCCATCCGCCTACACATTAAAATGAAGCCGACTGCGTTCGCGGAAAAAAATATCCCGGACGGTCCCCGCTTGAACTTTAATGTCGCGGTGAACATTCAAAAGCGCTATACTCCGTTTCACTTTGGAGCGTAGCAGAAGCTACAAGAGCGAGCTCCGGGGTTTCAGCGTCTCTGCCAAGCACGCGCGCTCGTGCAGTGCAAGCACTGTCCAGGGCCACATGTTCACGCCTGTAGCATCGGCTGCGTCTGAATCGACCCAAGCATCAAGGAGAATGCAGGAGTTGAGGTCTGTTCACGGGTACTGGCGGAGCGCTAAGTTAGCGCTGGCTTGGCGCGTGAGATTCACGCGCTTCCCCTAAGCGCGTGAATTCGTTCTTATACAGCGCGTGATTAGCGTTCCAGTAGCGCCTCGTTAGCGCTCCAGTAGCGCCTGTGTTGGCGCTTCAGTAGCGCCTTGTTAGCGCTTCAGTAGCGCTTCTTGTACCGCGGTGCTGCGGTTTAGCGCGAGCACTGCGGTTCCGGTTTCTGCGCGATGACTCGTGTGCATCAGCAGCACCATGGCGGACGCGTGGGATGCTGAAATAGAAATGCGACAAATGCTGCTTACATACGCGATTGGTGCATATGTGTGTCGGACGGCTTAACGCCGAGAGCAGCCTTCTGGGTGCGCGAAATCTTTCGCCACCGAGATACCGACGGGTACCCGGCGAACCTTGTTCCTAGGCCGAGGGACCGAGACACAGAGCTCTTTTCGAGGGCGATTATTTCAGAGCGCAGCTCTTAGGCGCCCGTTTCCGGCCTGAGCGGCGTCGCCGTCGCCGTCGGTGGGACCGCGCGGTGCATCATGGGAGATATCCCATAATGCACCGCGCGGAAAGGAGGAGGAGGAGGAGGGAGGAGGAGGGCAGGAAGGGGAGGAGGAGGAGGGAGGAGGAGGAGGAAGGAGGAGGGGAGGAGGTGAGGGAGGGAGGAGGAGGAGCAGAGGGAGGGAGGAGGAGGAAGGGGAGGAGAAAGGAGGAGGGGAGGGAGAAGGAAGGGGGGAGGAAGGAGGAGGGCAGAGGAGGAGGGAGGAAGGGGAGGAGTAAGGAGGAGGCAGAGGAGGAAGAGGGGAAGGAGGAGGCGGAGGGAAGGATAAAGGAGGTGAGGGGAGAAGGAAGGGGAGGAGGGAGGAGGAGGAGGGAGAGGAGGAGTATTTGGTAGGATGAGGAGTTGAGGAGGAGGGAGGAGGAGTTTACCTCTCCTCAGTACCCTTCCCTCCTCCTCCTCAAGAGCTGCGCTCTAGTTCGGCGTTACAGGAAGTTGTAAACGGCTTTCATTTTTTAGCTGCGTGGTATAGACTTTTCTAATGTTTACAAAATCACAGTCCCACGTGCGGTCTTCACAGCTCCGCACGTGCGTGTTCGTCGCTTCGGAGAGCGAGGAAAGCACGCGCCATACGCACGAACAGTCAAGATGGCACCGGCCACACGCTCTTTTTTGGAAAGGTCTATTAAACCAGGGTTACGCATTTCAAATAGAAAGTGATGAGGTCGTACCCAATCAATTAGTCACTCAAAGTCTATGACTCTGGATCGCCTGACCGACCCTTTGCTTGGAGAGCGGCTCTTTTCCTTCCTCTTCTTTCAACGCCAAAGGAGATAACAACAACAAAGGAATCGCCGTGCACGCCGCTGTTCCGCAGGCAGCAAGCACGGCACGAGGAGCGTGAGGGCGCTAAGAAAGCGCTTCTGGAGCGCTAACAGAGCGCTAACGAAGCGCTCCTGAAGCGCTTAACCGAGCGCTACATCACGCGCTAGGAAGCGCCACATGAGCGCTCCTTCGAGCGCTCACGTAGCGCCTAACTTAGCGCTCCGCTGTATCGTGTGAACCGGCCTTTACTGTTCCACGCGCCACACGCGCACGCCTTCCCCGCATAAAAGATTCGATGTAAATAACCAAAATAAAGTGCTGACGAACGCGCGTGCAAGATGCCATTTGTTTTAGGTATTTGCTTTAGAAAAGTTACTAGTGCTGACGCCAGCACGTGCGGCGCGTGGAACACCAATCCCTGCATTTTCTTTGATGCTTGGGTAACTTCAGAATAGCTTATTAAGCTGAAACGAAGTATAGACCGAGCAGTCGCTCCATCGAAGTGGACGCTCTCAGGTATGTTTTCAACCGTCGTAGTGAAAAGAACGAGCGCTCAGCTTCCGCCGTTGTTAAGGGCAGAGCCACTAGGATTTTGAAGAGACGATGGACGTTCTGAAATAGGGCCTCCGGACAGAGGGCGACCACCTGTATACCGCAGACGTGACGGGCGCTTCACGTTTCTCCTCTTGCATTGGACGCCTAAAATTTCCCTATTCTTGGCGAAGTTTCCCTAACTTTGCGAAAATCGTCGCTCACGGATGCGATGAAGTCTGTCTTGCCTTCTGCTTCGTATGTCAAGGTGGCATCTGATGCAATTCCTTATTACTATTAGCTTGGGCATCGTTCACTTCTTGCGACCGAGTAAGACCGAGAGAGACAGAACCGGTTTTTAGCCTCTTGCGACGTCTTAGGACCAGGGCGCGCTGCTGCGGAGCTGGTCCTTAGACGTCGTAGAGGATTAAAAATCGGTCCTGTCTCTCTGGTCGTACTCGGCTGCAAGAGTGTGAACGAGCCTTAAAGCGACATCCACACTTTTGCAACCGAGTACGACCGAGAGAGACAAGACCGGTTCTTCATCCTCTTACGACGTCTTAGAAACAGCTCCAGGCAGCAGCGCATCCGGTCCTAAGACGTCGCAAGAGGCTTAAAAACCGGCTTCTGTCTCTCTCGGTCTTACTCGGCCACAAGAGTAGTGAACGAGCCTATAACCTCTTCGTTGCGCGGATCATCAGAAACTCCGAAGAGACAAGCTTTCATATTCTCACTACGCATAGGCGCAAGGCTAGTCAAGTTCCTTTCCACGTTCGGCGTGTAGTTTCTTTGTGGTGCGTCATGTCATTTCTCCGAGTGACGGAACGACGAGTTCGGACTGATGACTTCTCCTTACCCTGAGAATATGCTGCTGCTGCCTTTGGACCACGCTGCAAGATAAAACGGCCTAGCAAAGATAACACTCTCTTTCCTTCGGCATCTGGTTCTGTAGCACGAATTTGTTAAACCTTTAATAGATAATAGATTTTGGTTTTGTGATTGTTCAGAATTACCTTCGCCCTAAATATGGGCCCCTAGTGTTTGTGCGTGGTCGGTTGCTCCAATTTTTCAGTGTCAAGATTTTGTTTTTGCTGTTTAATTTGTTTTTAGTGAAAGTATAGCTATCCTTGTGTTTTGTCTGGCCTTCACGCGTTGGTATTGCAGTGCTACTTCGAAAAGCGGAGGGAGTTGTGTGCTGTGAGGAAGCTTTTAAAGTTGGTGGGCCGCAATTACGACGACAGTAGAACAGTGAGCCACCCCCGCCCGTATTCCTGTAAATGAAGCCTGCTCCGTTTTGAAAAATGACAATGCAGCGTTACCCATTTTATCTTAACAGCGCCTTCCTAATCTTTGCCTGAGCGTCCGTGTCGGCGAGCTCACCCTGCGTCATTGAGGGGGGGGGGGGATGCCGTTGAATCCCCTCCCGAAATAAAATCCTGGCTACGCCACTTGTTGGTTCTATTCGTTTCTGGATTCGAAGCGGTAATGGCGCCATTATCAAAAGTGAGGACCAGCTAGTAGCTGATGCACAAATTATCCGATTCCGCTATTTTTTCAGCACGTATACATGAGCATATATCGGACCAAAAAAAAAACCGCGCCAACGTTCAAAAAAGAAGAAAAAGAATCAATCACAAACTTTGTAAAAACATAAAAACAAAACATCAACAACGAAAGGCTGCCGCTAATGTTGCTTGGTGGGGCTTCGAAAGGGGTCCATTATTTGGAATGGCCAGACGGAGTTCATGCATCCATTCAGCACAATAAACGCTGTAATTAAATGTACGTGTTCCTCTTACTGGTTGTGCGATTGGGCCTTCTGAGCCTGGACCACGGTGTAAGATATGACTAGGTGTGGACACTGCGCGCGCTGCAGCTGCCAGGAAGAGTCCTCGCCTCACCTTGGTTGCAAGCGGTTGCCACCAGGTGACTCCTCTATAAGCGGCTAACGGCAGCCTGTCTCGGGTCCGGTTTCCCAAGCTTTTCTATGGGAGATATATTTGTTTTTAAAGTTGTTTTCTAGATGCGCCGCGTCATGAACAACTTGGCAATCGCGCTACGCGTGTTGCTTAGACACTGCTTCGTCATTGGCCTTAGTTTCCTGTCTCAACGGCGGCGATAACAGTTTTATGTACGCGTTAAAGCAGAGAGATCTTGGGCCCGGTGTTCAAGCCAGCGTCCGTCCAGGTCAGAGCAGACGCTCCGTGCGAGAAAAGCGCGCGCCCGAAATGAGACACTTTTTTGTTTTTTCTGTTGTTGGGACGGCGGAGGCGCTGTCGGCTGAGGCTACTCTGGCTCGCGTCAAGAGAGACTTTATCTGGTCGCGTCAAGAGGACTTCATCTGGCCCACATATATATCTATATGTATGTATGTATACAGGGTGTTTCACAAAAGGTGGACAAATTCGATATTGCAAAAACTACGCGTCGCAAAAAAAAAAAAAAAAGCTTGTGTCGTTTTGGTCTTGGGCCAGAAGCCTAATTAGGAAAATGATTAAAGTCGGGGATAAATAAGTTGTTCATTATGTTTCCGTAATTAACATATTAATATTGTGTTTAAGGGCATAGTTTCAATTAGAAAATTGCTCAGCATTATCGAAAAACACTAAATAAACAAATAACAGAACGATAGAAGGCACGCGCAGCATTTTACGGCTTTCTGAAAAACCGCACAAATTCGACGGGTTTTTAGGTTTCGGTTTGCAATCGGAGCGCATCTCGGCCCCGACGGCACCGCGCCCCGTGGAGAAATTCTGCAACCAACCTCTTCTGCGCTGTCATCGCGCGACGCAGCAGAGGCTGGTTGCACTACTTCTCCACGGGGCGCGGTGCCGTCGGGGCCGAGATGCGCTCCAATAGCAAACCGAAACTCCGAACGAAACGAAAACGAAATGAACGAACGAAACAAAACAAAAACGAAACGAACGAACGAAACCGAAACGAAAATCCGATAGCAGTTCTGTCCAACGTGGTCGAGAGCATGTTGAAACCATCTAAAAGAGAAAATATACAGCAGAGAAGGATCCGACCTGTTGTAATGCCCTACGTTCACCGTGTCTCCCACAACCTAAAACAAGTAGCCGCGAGGTTTGAAGTACCAATCCTCCTTACTGCACCTGACAAACTTAGATGGCTGTGTTCAAAGATCAACAAGCAGCAATACTATCATGACCAACGAAAGATCAATCATGCATGGAAGTTCGTTGACTGCTTTAGCAACATCATTTAAGAAATCCCGTTGTCATGCGGCAAAGTGTACGTGGGACAGTCAGTGAGGTGTGTAAACGTGAGACTCAGGGAACATGCGCTATCCCTTAAATCTTCACCAGGGGCCAGTACTAGCTGCGCATGTGCAGACTGTGGATGCACCCTATCTTTTCTGACACGAAAGTACTCAAGCAGTTTCATGACCAGAGAACTAGAGAAGTATATGAGGCATCAAGGCGATTACGTCAAAAGGGCAGGCCTGTATCCGTTCGGCATCGATAGCCCTGTCGGCGAAAGAGTTAGATTTTCTTAATTGGTGTCCCTGATTTGCCGTCTTCTTTCTCTTTGTGTGTAAATATTGTCTTAGAGTTACTGTCATCTTCTTCTTTTACGTGGAAATTTTGAATGTCTTCTGTATTTAGTCTAATTGCTATACTCATGAGAATAAGTGAATAATAATATGTATCAGTTTTAAAATGAACAACACGTCAGAGGATAATTATGTAGTTAGATCGACGTTCCTTTAATTGAAATTTAAAGACACCCGTAACATCTTTCTTCTCCTTCACAACCTTTCCATTAAACGTCAGTTGTGAGTTCAGCGCTTGTCCTGTCTACGTATTGTGCTTGTCCTTGTTCTTTGCGATGTAGTGTGTATTAGGTAACACTTTTCATGAATAAAAAAATACAGTCCGTTAAAAGAAAAATTAAAATAAATAAATTTTTTGAAATGCTAAAACATTTGATTTGGGTGTGTGCTACATACTGAAGTAATATAGTGCAAAAAAAAGGAAGAATAATTCTTCATTCTATTTTTGTGTTTTCGGTATTTACTTCTAACATGCGCGATCATTACCAACTTGCCCAGCTATCAACCTTATTATGTGCCCGCCCCAAACTGCATCGAATTTCAAGGAGGCGTCTTGTCTTGCAAGGCTTTATATCTATCTCTATTGTGCTTTCAAAACTTGAGTTCGGCTCTGTGGTCTAGAGCTGTCTGAGTGTGACAGGCTCGGTGAGTTTAGTACATGTTTAGAAGAGCCTGGCACGTATTGTGTACGACCGTTCTCACGGCCGCCAGGTTTTTTTTGTTAGTCACGAGTTAATCATACACAGAATGATTTTGCAGACAGTAGCTTGGCAAAATGTTTGAGACTGTAATTTTACACAAAGTCGTACATGAAACACTAGTTGTTCTAAACTAGTGCTTCTGCTTTCTTTATCTGTTGAGAAAAAGAATTGTAAGCAGTGATAGAGTGCAGGCGAGCTTGGTAATTAATCGCCATCTTGGAAACCACTCCCTGCAGTTCTTAACCTGTCAGTGAACATAAAAGGCGTCGAAACATCGCGACCCCCCCCCCCCTTTCTTTGAGATAGGCATATCGCGATGTTTGGTCGTGTTTGGAACATAAAAAAACAAGAAAGAAAACACGTAAGATATTGATATTTTAGTTTCCCGGGTTGGTTATAGGTCGAGCTGACGGCACAAGAAAGTCGTTCCAAAATCGTCTCCCGTTAAAGCAGCCTTGTACACGTTACTCGAAAAAAAAATCGATTACAATTACAATTGTGCTTGGTTAAAAAGTTATTTAAATAAATTAATTCGATTACTTGAGAAAAAAATTCAATTGACCGTTACTTGAAAAAGATAACCATTGCTTTCTCGGTTACTTGTGATTTTCAAAACGACAGATTTTCTGTGGGTTATGGAAACATACCCTTTGTGTTGTCCGTTATTAAAATAAAATCCCCGATCTATGAGCCACTTATCTTCTTAATAGACCAATCTTGGAAAGCCTTCTTCGTCTCACAGTCTTGGTCTCGAGGAAACCTTGGTAGGAAACTTATTCTAACAAAGGGCGCTATTAGGAAAGAAAGGGAAAATAGTAACTGTTACAAGTAATTTTAGTGCTTCCTATAGCAATCACACAACTCCAGTGATTACTTCCTAATAAACATATTCAAACTATTACAAAATTGCTTCAAAAAGTAATGAACTACAAGTAATTTGATTGCTGGTGATAGATACAGTACAAGCCTGCTTTAAAGGAAAGAACAAAAGCGAACTTACCACACAGCTTCAACGCCGCTAATCACGATCCGTTCCGCCAACAGGGAGTTCTTGTGGAGGCGACGTGTTGTAGAGTCGTCAGTCACCACCACATGCCTACAACGTCTTCCAATCTCTCGTCCAGAAGTACTAGAACCAAACTCTTTCCCCTGCCTGCAAGTTCTGTCGTAGGATTGCAGCTGGGTTGCATTGTGATTTTCGGCGATTATTTCTAATGTGCTTGGGCTTAACGCATCGTAGCTTATTGGTGTATACTTTGCGTAGCCTAATCTAATCGAATCTGACGTAAACTAAACTAACCTGGCACCTATCTTAGCGCAGATCTAATTTGAATAGTTTGCCTACCTGTGACCTCAGCAAGTTTGTTTCGAAAATAAATTATTTTTTTCTCTCAACAATTATAGGTTTAGGAATTTTTAAAAGTCTTTGCAGAAACACTCGGCATACTCAGAAGGACTAACCTAAAACTGCTTGCAGAAGAACGATGCTGACAGGAATGGCAAACATGTAGGCAGGTATGAAATGTTTCCCAGCAATGGGGCCGCGTTAATCAAGGCCCCGACAGGAGAGGGACGGGGGGAACGGCTCCTCAATTTCTAACACTCGTTGCGGTCGCCCGTTACAAATTGGCCAAGCGACTTCACTGACACCTATATGCTGAAAGCAGTGGCGGTCCTAAGGGGGTGGGGGGGGGGGGGGCGAAGGGGGCGACCGCCCCCCCTAAATCAATCGCTTTTTATATATTTTTTTATTTTACAGCCAAGCAAAGAGAGCACAGTCGGTCTTGATTGGAGGATCTGTGAGCTCGGACGATGTCTTCACGTAGGGACGTAGGGAAAAATACCCCTTTAAAAAGAGCAGACTCACTGGAGCGTGTGTGCTCTCTGAAATCTAATTTCGCCAAAATGAATATGGTGTAAATAGACCCTTGGCCGTTAGCTGCCAACTGTAGTATTTAAATGTTTCGCTAGTTCTGTACACAGTACCTAGATGGCGCCACTGTTAGACTATTGCGCCCGTGTTTTCAGGGTTGCGTGTGATGTCTCTTTTTTGTTATTTAAAAGTGTGATGTCTCTTTTGTTATTTAAGCGGCAATTTCGCCCCCCCTAAAACCAATGTCTCGGACCGCCACTGCCTGAAGGTCGCAGGATCTCTCCCACAGGCCCGCTAAAGCGATTTTGATGGGTGGTGTGGTTTTACGGAAAGGATTGGGAGAGACCCCACAGGCGTCTCAAGAAACTATGGCGAGTCTCTTAACACCGTCGGGGGTTAGAAATTATTAAAGGATACGCAAGGCCCATAAGAAAACTTCGACGAACATCTCAAACCCGTCAATAATTTTTTGAAGGGTACGTCAAAAAATTTCAAGAAATTCTGGTGGGGAAGAAATGCCTCAACCTTTTCTGAAATGTCTTAAAATATAAAAGTTTTTCAATATGGTGGTAATAAAAGCGAAAAAACAAACAAACCACCAATGAGTTCACCTGAGTGCTTTGCGCTAGTGTACTGCCCTTTTTTCCGCCATGGGTGTTGAAAAAACGGCGACAGTTGTACGTCGGCGAAATACCATATATCAGAATGGGAAAAAGGGTTTTTGGACTATTGAAATGTGATTCGCGCTCCCCGATGCCCAGAAATGTTAAGAGATTCCACGTGTGTAACACTTGGATTTTTCGTTTAAAATTCATCACGAAGAGTTCTACCATTTGTGGATGTACCCTTTTTTGAAAGATGAACCATCCCCGAGAATTGGGTATACTTTCAGTGAACAATGAGAGGGTGGAGTAATGATGTCTGTTTATTGATATATTCAGAGGCTGATTTTTGGGTGAGGAGTTGGGTGGGGCCCGCAGAGCGATCTGACATCATGGACGGATGTGACGTCACGAGTAATGCGTTGTCCATATCTATTTTGTTGACCTAACGTTTGCAATTTCACCAAAAAGTAAACTAAAATAAATTGATGCCTGTCGTTTTTAAATAAAAAGACGTTACCCTTAAGAGGCCTGAAAAGGCGTGACCCCCCCTTTATTAATTTAGAAGGTTCTGTCATATGTTTTTTTATTTAACACAAAGAATGACAGTCATGGGTTTATTTTTAAAATCTGTTTGCATTTCGATTTTTGACATTTGGAATCTTTGGATTCACTGGAGAGCGTTGAATGCAAGTGAAACATAAAAAAGAATAAGATGATCTAAATGAGGATTTAGATGCTGGAAATAAATCATCATTTAAAAGGTGATCAACTTGCACTGAAATTACTTTAAAGATTTAAATCAAGTATTTTTTATAAACGCGAATCCAGAAAATATATTCTTATTTACCTAATCATCTTTACAATTTGTTTGTCGTTCAATTGTTTTCCACCTGATTTCCTAAGAAAATCAAATAATCATCAGCAAGACTAAAAAGAAAGTCGTGCTCTTGAGAGAAAATCGAAGTGTTCAGGTATCTTTGTAGCTCCAACTTCGTTCTTCAACTTGAACAGAACTCAAAAGAAGGAAGGGAGAACAAGAAGCGTTTGCTTATCGTGCGCGCGCACACACACACACACACACACACACACACACACACACACACACACACACACACACACACACACACACACACACACACACACACACACACACACACACACACACACACACACACACACACACACACACACACACACACACACACACACACACGCACGCACACGCACACACGCACGCACACGCACACACGCACACACGCACACACACACACACACACACACACGCGCATGTTGTCTGCGCACTTAGGGCCGGTTGCACCAACGCCGCTTAGCGAACAGCGGACGCTCAGCAGGAACCTAGGCTAAGCTTCGGCTTTCGTCTCAGGTTGCCACCACAAGTCGCTTATCGCTAAACCTAGCACTAAACTACGCTTATCTTGAGCGCGCAACATTGGGCGCTTTTCTTTTGCTTGTTTCTTAATCCTGGATTATAAACATGGCGGCTTGTTTGTGTCGGTCGACGCGGTGGACGAAATTGGTTGTACAAAGTGTTTTAGGCCACAACAGCGTGAGAGTCTCGACAGAATGGCCTTCGATTGTGACAAGGATGCAAAATATTGTCTCGTGAAGTGTTTATCGACCCCTGTTTTCAAGCTGGCTCTCCACTCTCAGTGCGTGTTAGCCCTAACCGGGATCCGCACGGAGCTGTGGGACTCACGTCTGTCTTCCCTTTGGTTTTTCTGTCAACGAGCTTGTTCGTATGTACTAACTGATTTTCGCATAACTGTAACGTATTGCTGTTTAACACCTTGTTAATTTCTGCTTGCAAAGCATATCCTTTAATCTGATCGGTGCGTTGAATAGTAGCCGTACATGATCTCGGCCATCCAGCTGATTGTCGACACTTCTGCCGTTTGCATCAGATTGCGGTGCATGTAAATAATAAAACTTGAAAATTCAATTTCTTTCGTTTTGAGACAACCTTCAGTGAATTATCTTGTCTCGCGAGTAGAATCTTCACTTCAGAAAACTGCGTTCTATAACCGCAACTTTTCTGGTGGTCGTGCTTTTTAGAAATGTTTTGCTTTATATCTTTTATTCGTGGCGACGACAAATCGTAACGACTTTCGAGATTCGTTCAGTGCTGTATTGGGGCAGAGCTGGGGCAGGTGATGCGAAGAGGCGACCGTTCTCGTCGGCACAATGTGATGTACTATAGTGGGAGTTTTCGTACTTCGAAGTCTGCCGCCGTCTATTTGTATGAACTCAAGATCTGCCTATTATCACTCGCGAACAAGCTTCTGGTTCTTTATCAGCAGGAATAAAAAAATATGGCTCTGGGCGACCTTTGCGTGTTCAATAATTGTCAGTTCGTATGATCATCAAGGGATTTACCTGTAGTATCGCTTTGATGTATTGATAGTTATTCTTTCGTCACTAAAGCAAAATATACGTAGTTCCATTACCAAAGGGTTTGACACAATCAGTTCAACGACGGTACAGTGCAGTTCTGTCACCTTGCTGATAGCAACGGAAGTACGGTCGATGCAAGCTCTCGACGACTTCTATTCGACGATTTCCGGGCATTTTCGCAGCTGCCATGGCGAGTTCGTCACTGTTTTGAACTTCATCGGTCTCAGGCATGACTTAATTTCAGTAGTCATCTTACCTGCCTACTTATTCTCGATGATGTTTTGTCTTCAGCGATGTAGCGAGTAGAGAGTCCTCGCGTTCGGTCGAGATTTGGGGCCCCGATGGCTCCGTTATCTCAAAATGTGAGCACGAAAACTTCTGTCACTGTCAAAATATTCTGTTATCAACCGATATTAAACACACAATCACGATGTAAAGAGCATTCGTGTTTATTTAAAGCGTTGACTCCTGTTTTTGAAAGTTAAGCGAAAAAATGATTGAATTCGGAGACCTTTAATTCGTTACTCACCGAAGAAATACAGCAAAAAGCAGACGCCAACAACTACTACTACGGCAGTTTTTTTTACATCACGTGATTTTTTTTGTTAATCGTATTCATCCTTCTGAGAGTTCCCTAGTTCGCTCTGTTTGTCCCTACATTCCCTGCGCAAATCCAGCGTTTAGCTAGGGGCGCGTCTGTAAAGCCGGGTTAACGTTGGTTGCAACCGGAATTTAAACCCGTGCTTATCCAGCTCGGCCAGGGCGCTAAGCCGACTTAGAAAAGAGCCGCTCTGGGTTAAGATAAGCGACGCTGGTGCAACCAGCCCTGCGTGTGTGTATTTGCGCAAAAGTTAGCAGGGAAAATAAGGTCACGTAACCTAGCGTCACGCGTTCTGGTCACGTGACGTGACATGACGGTGTCAAGTCGGGGCTCTACGTGATGCCATGACGTCGCGCGATGTCAGTTTTACCGCTAAATTTAGCAGGGATGTGAATAAGAATTACGTTCTTGTTCTCTTACCGAAACGACTGTTTAATATCTTCTCAACGGGTAAAAAATAAATTGCCGCTTAAATATTTGATTCATGGAGTTTAGTCCTGGAAGATTTTTTCTTCTTTTTTGAAGCTGACTGTTCCTCGAGCACAAAAAACGTCCCCCAATATCAGCTTTACCTTAAAACGGGAAGTCAACTGGGTCGAGTGATGATATCAAGACACGTGGCCCACCGAATGTGTGCCGACATCTGGGTGATTTCGGATAGATAAAATCCCGAGGCATCGGAGTCTTATCGTTGAGACATTTGTGTTCGTTCTCAAGAATCGAGTATATATAAGCTATTATGTCACATTGAAACACGCGTCTGCCTCGACAAAGCGACTGCAGTCTCAATATCTCGTGGCGGGTCATACTTCCTTATCGTCGCCATGAAAGCCTGCATTTTGCTTGTCTTCAGCGCCTGCATCACAGGTAAAACTTCATTCTATCAAAATTTGGTGTTCAATTGCCAGAAGTAATACTACTAAGTTAAAGCAAAAACGAAGGTTCTAAGCGTAATGGCGCTGCTGTCCAAGCTGTCAACTTTCTTAGAGTACGACGCCTGGAAAGCGCCCTCGACTGGTGCCTACCGCCGTCAAAAAGTAGCGCGTCGATTCCTGCCCTATGACGTCACAGGGTGTCCGACAATTACAGAGAGTCTCCAACTGCGCGATCATCGGAATCACGTGGTTTATGGGCCGCAGATGCGATACGATCTGCGAGGAGATGGCGTTAGAACGTTGATCATCTGCGAACGCGTCCGCCTTTCTGCCTGCTTCCCTTCTCGCCAAGCGAAAAGTTAGCCCATGCGCACTAGCGACCGATCTATGAAGGAGGTGTCCGCCAACGTTCCACACAGTTTGAGATGGACCCGCAACGATCTATAGCCACTCTATGTCACGTAGTCGCCGGCTGCGATCCTAGCGGTGTCACGGTTGCGCTGGTCGATGTGGCGGACGCCCGTTTGTGCAGTAGGTCGCTCTCTCGACTTTTCACAGTCCACCGAAGCTTCGATCGGCAGCCCGGAGTTGTGACGCCACGACGAACACCACACTCGCTTTCTTTCGCAATTTTTTATATCTTTTTTTTCTTTACGGAACATTTATACGCTTAATTGCCAGGATCGCGGCATCCTTCGGCATGACACTCCGTTTTTTTGTGACGTCATTTGTTCCCACTTCAAGACCGCTTTTTATGCGTGGGCGGAATGCGGAGAGGAAGTTCGTCTGCTTCTATTCCAGGGGTTGCGTTGGCGTGAGAGCGACGCCGAGCTCTGATTGGCTTTGATTGAAAAAATAGTGGGTAGACCTCAACGCTAGATGCCTCGAGGTCTACTCGTTATTCTTCCAATCGTGGCCAATCAGAGCTCGGCGTCGCTCGCACGCCAACGCAACCAGCTGTAACAAGCAGACGAACTTGCAGTTCCGGACAGGACGATAAACACACCGGTCAGAGACGCGTTTTAGGCAGCGTACTTACGGAGCGTCTACGCTTATCGAATCCGCAGGTGAATCCGGGCCTGCGGTTGTGGATTTTGGAGTCGGGTAGCCTAATCCGCTCTTCGCTGGTGGAAAATTTTGATCTGTTACGGGACCCGTGTCCAGATTTTTCCGACAAGGACGAGTCAGTGTCGTCACCCGGCGCCAACATCCGCTCGCCGTAAGTGTAAACGCACCACACGAAAAAACAACAAACAAACAAAGAAAACAAGTTAAAAAAATATATTATCTTTTAATACTTCATAATTTATGTACAAAAAAAAAAGAAATACCCGTCGTGACCGCGAAATTAGTCAGATGCGGATTTGAAGAATTTCTCCGCAACCCAGAACGATGTAAATTTGAGCCTATTTTTCTTTGAGCTGTTCTTGAAATTTCGACCTCGAGCGTCGTCGCATGAGGTAGGCCTACCCTTATATTCATGGCATATATTCCGTAGCTTAAATTTGTAACGGAGAATTATGAAGAAAAATATAACTTTTTTTCCCGCCAAGAAAGGTTATCGCTAGACACCTAATGGTAACATCCGATCGAATGCGTTTTTCTCTTTATGTAATTTTGGGACATCTTCACGAGGATTCTTCTTCTTAATATTGTCCTATCAATACCAAATTTGAAATGCATATACTCTAAATTATGTAGAATTCAACTACTATAAAGTTTTGGTGAGAAAGCACATTTCTCATTATTATGAAATATTTAATCAACTTTGATTAGCCCTCTGAAAATGGCGTTTTTGCGATTTTAAATTACATTAACTTAGACAGGTCTCAAACACATTATTTTTGGTTGTTCGTGGCACTGTGTGGTCTAGATGGAGCGTATCAGCGTATTCTTCGAGGTCTTTTTAATTGTGTTGTTATGGCCACCTGTACGGAAGAACAAATTTATTTTCCGAATTTTT
>JAZHYW010025876.1:0-42049 GCA_037355805.1 Ixodes ricinus | reverse complement strand
AGGAAATTTACCCATCATGCACCGCGCGGTTACGCCGACGGCAACGGCGATTTGGGCCGACGGGCGACGCCGACGCCGCTCAAGCCGGAAACGGGCGCCTAAGAGCTGCGCCTAAAAAGAATAAAACCGCACATGCGCAAAGATGGACTTTCATTGACCACCTGGAAAGCCTGCCGTCACTGTTGAGTGAGCATAGCTTGACCGATAAAGCCTGTTCCTTATCGGATAGGGCAACAGAAGGAGCACTGATACACACATTCGTGCCATGGGCCCTTATCATGAGTGCCTCGATGTATCTCACGTTCCAATTTTGTTTCGAATTTTCCCACAATCTTGGTACTATTGAACTCGGCCTGGCACTCACACCTATCACAATGTACAGCCAAGTGGCCAGACGGGGATTGCCTGGTGGCGGCGGAGTGTTCTCTGATTCTATCATTAATGCACCTCCCCGTCTGGCCAACATAAACCCTACCGCAAGACAGGGGAACCTCGTAGGTGACCCCTAAGGCACATTGCCGAAACTTGGTGGCATGACGCTTGCACGCACACCCCTTCCGCATCACCCGGCACTCCAGCATTGTTTATTCTTTGGCATAGCTTAGAAAGCTTGTTTGGGGCGAAGAAAAAACTACAGGAATGCGAAACTTATTTGCCACCTTTTTGAGGTTGTGAGAGACCTTAGTGTACATAAGGCAGGACAACAGGTCTAACTTCAGGCCTTGCCCTCATCAGCCTCCTCTCCCCTGACAAGCCTCTTCAGCTTCTTAACCAACCCTTCAGCAACATCACATAAGACTCCGGGAAGGGAACCCCACATCCTGCAATCTGTCTAGCTGCAACTGGAAAACTAAAACTCATCTTGTGGGGGCAAGGCTTTTTCAAGGAGGCAGCCAGGCATGTAGATGGAATTTCCCTCTTTACGAGCTTGAAGTGAGCCGAGTCAAACGGGAGCAGCTTTTTCTTTTATTGGGGCTCATACGCCCAACACACAAGGTCGCCCTCAAGGAAAAGGCCCAAGTCCAAAAATTGTAGGCGCCTCGGCGCTCGCGGTTTCATGCGTAAAACTTAAGCCTTCCGCACAACTCTTAAAAATCGTAAGCACTCCAGAGACTATATTATCTTCGTTAACCTCTTCAGGATCTCTGTTTAAAACTAAAAAAATCGTCAACGTACCCAAAACATCTTTAGCCTGTAATTCTTTACCAACAACTTTTCTATTGCCCAATCACACGAAGCAAGAAAAATATCACAGAGTACCAGCGCCGCCCTTCTATCCAAGGCATACGTCTCTTTTTGCACAAACAATTCTCCCCTTCAAAAGAAACCGAGATGTTCTGGACGCCGTGAGTTAGCAACTCTAGAAAGTCTTCAACAGTTATTGCAGTGGAACGACGGAATAGCACCTCTCCATTCTCTTCGATGTATGTTTTCGCAGTAACCAGCAGTTGGTCATATGACACCGACTAAAATAAATCTTCCACATCTATCGAAATTCTTTTACCCCTTCAAGTCTTCGGCGTGCAGAAACTCAATTATTTCTTCAGAGTTTCTCGCAAAAGTATCCCGCATCCCAACTAGCCCAACTCGCAGTATTAATCCTGTGTTTTAATCCACATCTTCGCGCGGCGCATGAAAGACGTGCGTACGTTATTCGGAAAATGCTGCATCTCTCATTGGCTTAACGGCGATAATGAGGTGCTCGTCACTCGCCACGCCCATGCTCTTTTTTCTCTTGAGTTATCAGCGATTATAAAGTAATAGGAAAAAAGATTAAAAGGTTAAAAGGCGCGTCGCACGTGTATCTTTTTTCGTTCTGTTTTGTTCGCGCCCCCTTAACCTTATAATCGATATGAACCAACTAGCCCCAACCAAAGTTTTATTGAATAAAAAAAGATACGAGCATTCTTGAATAAATTACGTTTCTTATTAGAAAATCAAATATCGCGCTGTTTTTAGGGTGTACCCTTTGGATAATTCAACGTTATCATTGGCGAGTTTTGATGGAGGGGTTCGTGGGGCGTCCTTGAAACCATGGATCGCATATGAAGTATGCACGGAGTAAGTCGCAGATTTTGCCTTCGGATTGACCAGTCACGACTTATGCGCGAAACATCACGACTCCTGGAAGCTGCTGGGTCCAGCTGAAGTCGGTGAAGTCCCGCAGAGCACTCGTGATACATCTTCTGTGTTATTATTATTTTCTTTCTAGACGTGTTGTCTTGCTGCCTGCGCACGCTGCAGCTGATTGAGACCTCGACACGATCGTAAACTCCTCCGCTTACGTAAATTCGACTGAGCGTGTCAGTCTTGACTTGTCCGGTTTGAAGTTGGTTTCGCCAGATTGGAAGAAATTTGATTTTCTTCCTTTCTTTTTTGTGGTGCTGGAGTGAAGAGTGATTCTTGGCCATGGTTTATGCTGGAGGCCTCGGCTCCGTGGCTTTCGTCGTCATTTTACTTTCAGGTTTGATTTTTGCTCGCTTCTTACTGTTTTTATCTTTGGTTAATCAGTAATTGTGCGCTTGAGATTTCCAAACGCTCACCGTTTTTCAGCACCGAAGGTGAAAACCTTGCCTTCCCAGGGTATTCGGACTAACTGACGTCGGCTTAGGCCTAATCGATATCGTTAGGCCTAAGAATTCGCCCCGTTTATTTTTACTATACATATATTTACTTATAAACGGTGAGAGTTATGCTTTTCTTGGCCAGCGACTTTGCGGGAGTGTGAGATGACATCTTAGGCTTGTGTGTCATGATCTTATAAAGAGACGCTAACGCTTTGGCGTTTGTTGATGACTCAAAATGGCGGGAAAGACAGCTTGATTTACCTGTCGCCCAACTCCTTAATCGTGATTTCTAGTTGGTCGGTGCCTTCAAAAGACTACCTGCTGGCACTCCGATTGCATGACTCTAACCATATGTGTATACAGTGACGGATGATGTCGGTGAAATCGCTGACTGTCCCGTCGTCCGTTACTGATGTCCCCCAAATTGAGCCGACATTAAAGACCTACCCGTTTCTCATTTTGATGCTTACGTGAGCAATGTTGGGATAATTGTTCGGGAGTAAGCCATAGGCCATATAGGCATTGTATTATTGTATTGTTCGGGTGTAGGCCATAGGCATTGTATTAGGCCATATAAAAATACAATGATGACTATGTAAGAATGATGATAATATTAATAACTAAGAAAATAATTCCACCCCTACCTTACGTTTTTCTTGTTCCTCGTTTAATATTGTCTTTACAGTGATTTTGGACTGTCTCGCGTACGAACCACCAGCGAGCGGATATGAGTCGGGTTTGTTGAAAAATCTATTGACTTCACTCTCCATTTCTATGTTCGATATTGTTGTGGGTATTGGGGTCTGTAATTAGAGCTTAACATTGCTTTATGTCATTACCACAAAATAGCGTTATGTAAAATATAGTTTTGATGAATCACCAAAAGAAAAGTACCAAATATATGGCTAACCACTCGATGTTTGTTACTATTCTTTTCCGGACGTATCGTGTGCATATTGTAGCTTTAGAGAGAGAGAGAGAGAGAGAGAAAAAGAGAGAGAGAAAGAGAGAAATATTCCTTATTGGAAAGACCGGCCTTGCGTCCAGGACGTTTCTTGAGAAGAGATTAGGGAATCGGCGGGGTAGATTACAGATCCAGTAACTCAGCTTCGATTACCCGATTAACGTTTGTAACTAGTGCTTCGAAGAATTGGTCCACACAATCGGATGTGGACTAATTCTTCAAACAAGCAGGGCGAACGCTGAAAACGTTGTCCAGAGCTCGCTCTGCTAAAGTTGAAGGAATGCGTCGCCTCCTCTCCAGCGTTCGCACTGCTGAGAGTGCAAAGAGGTGGGAAAACCTTCCGCTAAATCCTCAACGTGTCACCGACCATAGATAACACACTGGCACACTGGCGCCATCTACCAGGTGACCTTGGAACTCTTCCTAACCGCGTATAAGCAGACTGCAGGCTTTGCAGTATTTGCGAGATCAGATCCACGCGCTATCTACGAGAAATAATGTCTCATAACACTATCAAAATTAATACACGCATATCGGAAGTGCTTCAGTGGTAACCGATAGATGGCGCCAGCGTATTCGTCCAGAGCCCTCAAAAGGGCTCTGGTTTCGTCGTAAACCTCCACAAGCGGTCGGTGTGCAGTCGATCGCAGTAAAACGCGCGAAGCGCGAACCACCTTTATTCTACCACGTTCACGCTATTGACACGGGAACGACATTAAAACACTGCATCATCACAGTGAGTGTACAATTGGACATCCCTTATACCGCGATTCGGTTCCAGATGTCGATGCTTCGTCGCACAGGAGGCCAAGGCGTTTTACAGAGCACGCTCACGGAGCTAAGCGCTGCGGCCAAGATGGGTATGAACCTCAGATTCCGCCTATATATCGTAGTATATAGTACTTAAGGGTCAGAGAACCACGTGAATGAGGTAATTATGTAGTGTCCTTGTTTCGACAGGGGAAGTTAGTGAGCCCCAGTGAATGTCTGGTGTCTACGCTGCAGATGATAAGCCTCTATAGCAAATGCAGTGCGGCTGCTTGCCTGAAGTCATTCGCGTGTATCATTCAGTAGTGACACACGACCGAGCGCCGGTACGACGGTTCACCAGACCGAAACGGACAGGGATAGGGGTTGAGCCTTGGATTTCCCGGGTTTGGCGGTGCGAGATTTAGCTACGCGTGCTCCGAGGTGCGGTCCGTTTAGCTGCGCCCTGTGCCACCGATCCCTTATGTGATCAGCCGTGGAAGTATTTTAGAAGGAGCAAATCAGATGGTCGCCCTGCTGGAGATCATCTTGCTGTAAACGTCCTCTGGCGCCTGGTAAAAAAAAAAGGCCCAATAAAAGCGGGAGTAAATGTATGATAAAATGAAAGACCCACGGCAAAAAGTAAACGACGGAGCATGGTCTGAAGTGGGTCCTATATACAGAAAACTCCTTTAAGATTAAAAATGATTTTGAAAAATGTACTATAGTAATTGACAGTTTAAGGAACGCAGAGCGTAGTGAGTCTTTCTTTTATGGCCTCACAGCCAATGAGATTACGGTGACCTCCGATAAGAACGCAGAAGCACGAATCACAAAGCGACAAGTGGGAACCCAACCCTGCGCTTCTTAAAATGCCAGTGACTATAGATAAAGAAATGATTCCTTCGGAATGATGTTATTGGCCGCGGCTGGCTTCAGGGCGCTAGTTTCAAGTGATAATTAGCGAGTGCGAATGCCATAAAATTCGCTAATTAAAATTTTTTAATTTTTTTAGGCAGTTGTTTTGACCGGCACACTTTAGCCGAGATTTATAGTTCGTCGTCAGAATAGGTCATGACAGGCAGTTGTTAGATTTCAGAAGAGAAGATTCTACCTCGCGCTATTCAGTGGCGGATTCGAGCTGTCAGCGGCTCGCGACACCGAAACTAAGATACTCGCAACAGCGAAGAAGGCCCCTTTCCCGAAGTGACGTCAGTGGCCCCTGAGAGATCGCATTGTGAGTCATCACGAGCCGATCTGGTGGCCGTGCCGCGCTGGGTCACGCGGTTGCAGCAAGATGCACGTCACGCTTACGTATACGTACATCTCTTTGAGCGCGGTGTTTTCAGCTCGCATTCCCCCCCCCCTCCCCCCACTTTTCCTTATTTTCGGCATGGCTGCTTCAGAAAACCCGCGTCTACACTGCTAATACGTCATACAAAAGACAATCTGCAGGCACTGTCTGAGGCATGTTTCTTCCTTGTATGATTGACCTGCTGAACTGGATGGATGGATGGATTCTAATGGCTATACCCTCTGTAACGGGCGGTAGCTTGCGCCACCTAGCCTAAGTTATAGAACAATATGTGCAGACATGTTTGAAACATGTATGAAGCAAACATGCTTCGAAGAAGCCTCGAGGCGTGTCCGCAGATAATTATGTCACCATGTCTGCTGCCAACACCTTGTCTCTTGTATGATGTAAAAGAACCGCGTGACTGCTACTTTAATAGGTTATTTTCGAAAAAATATATTGACATCTATAGCAGTGGCTGTGCCAATGGTCCGATGTATGCTTTGGGACACGAGGACTACGTCAGTGTTCATGATGCGTGGGCTTGAATCAACCCATATTCCTCGCGCTGGAAGTGATACCTATAAAACATGGTGACCGCCAGTGTTGCCTGATGGAGTGTTGCAAACATTTCTTTGACGGATGGAAGAGCGCGCAGTCGAATGGACTTTTCTAAAGTCGAGCAACTGTATAGGGCCCACTTCGTCGACTGGCTCCAACTCTCTGGTCGGAATGCGAAGGCTAAACGAATATGTCATAAGATTGTAGTTAGCAACTTCTAGGTCATGGTTCTTTAATTATCCTTTTGAACACTTGCTTTGACGTCTACCGTTGTCCATAAAACAAGTCCTGAAAAGATATATTACTTTATTTCAACTGTCATCCTAGACATTATTTTACGGCAATCTGAGTAAGAAAATATAGAATGCAATGTGATAATCAACATTTGTCAGCCTACGAACTCGCGGTACCACCTGATAAGAATGACGCCTCTAGCCTATTTGATTGACAAGTTTAATATGTTTATGCTGTACTTTTGGCGTAAGAGGACATGGGGTTCCACAGTGGCGCTCATTTGATTGATCTCTGTGTTCCTCGGAAGCCACCAAAATAGTGGTTGCATTGACGGCTCCGAAAAGTTCCTAAAATAATGTGTGGAAACTCGCACCACGTCGTGTCTTGCACTTATGTTTTGCAAAATATGTGTCACTTTTCGGACGTTTGCTTATCAAAAACAAACGTATCCACTCTATAGCTATTAAAGGTTGATAACCGCACACTTTATTTTGCGGAATATACTCTTCTGATGACACCTCAGCATTAATTTACTGGGAGGAAATCTAACTGTGCTGGTAATACGATTGATAATTATTCGTGACGTTTAAGTTGAAGTATACCTACTTTTCCTCTGCATTATCATGATTCTTGCTCTAAGGTTTTGATCACGTCCTGGATTTCTTAAACTGTCAGCGACATTAGACCAGGCAATAAATACAGCACAAGTGAAGATATAACTATTTCCGCGTACTTCTATGTTGTATATTGATTGAAACGTCAAAGGACGTATTTAGTTAAGTACAGGCTATTTTCTTTCAAGTTGAAGTAACGCACAGTGTTGTTTTACACGTCACGAAAACCAGAAAGCGCAAAGGACAGTGTCAAGTGGTAGAGCAAAACAGGACAAGGGGCACTTGTCTTTGTCCTTCGCGCTTTTTGATTTTCGTGATGTGTAATCCACTATCGTCCAACAGTTAATTTTGTACTGTTTTGCAGCTAAAGATGCTCTCCACAAGGCTTGGGAACATGTGTCTTGGCTGAAAGATTGGATACGTAAGTTTAAGTTCCTCTTTTGGTGTCAACGTTTTCGGGAAGAATGATGTTGGCAGTACGATCTCAACCAGACTTACTTGCTCCTCGCTGACCATATTGTTATTCAATTAAAGAGCGCGAGTATAGGTACAGTCTCCAGGCGTATGAAAGACCTTTTCGACAAGGCATTTTCGGGCGCCTGTGCGGGATTACTGTGGCCTGACCAGCATTGCCTGGGGCGAGGAAATGAATGAACCTTTGTTCTATTATTTCTCCAAAAATAAAGTGCCTTTGGCCTAGGTGTGCTTAGCATCACTGCCGCATAAACTGCCTGATCGATTGGGTCTTTCACATTGATTTAGACTGTACGCTTTGATAAACTTAACGATATTATTACGCATCAAGACACCAACCGTCTACGTTGAAGTAACGCTTTCTATTCATCCATGTCAACATAAAATTGAGTGTATAGGTGTTACAATACTGTCTGAAGTCTGTCTGATGTGGACAATAGCTACTTCTTTACTCGCTGGGAGGTGTAACTTCTGATCGTAACAGTCACACATTTTCATTGTTACAGGGAAAGAAGAGAAGGCCACCCCAGTTATATTGCGGTAGGCCCTGAGAGGCGAATAAACTGCTACGATCTTATCCCGTTGTCTTGATTGGTGGTTTACTTATATTAGGGAGACAAAGGCTACATCGACACATCAGACAATCGACTTTGCAAACTGCAGGCCTCTCTGTATATATATAGTCACACACAAAAACGTGTATCATGGGGTCTGTCCCAGTGGAACGGAATCATTTTGTATAAGAGAAGCGCAGGAGTAACCTCACTCGCACTGAAAATGCAGGCACACCAGAAAAACGGTCACTCAAGTCGCGCTGAGGATCTTGCATACTCTCCTCCCGTGACCTACAGAGGGAGTGAAGCCTCCAAACAGCTCCTTGACTTCGGGGGTAAGATTTAACCCCGAGACAGTAACTGTCTCCGGGTTACTATGTCACCATGATTGCCAACTCTATTTGTCACGCGAGGAGCTACAGTTACTGTCTCCGGGACATTTTGTAGAAATATCGACCTAAAACAGCGAAAATTTTCCCCACCATCGTAGCCATACCCTAGTGGAAAATCTTGTATGTATAAGAAATTTGTTGGTCCAATAAACGCGCACGATCAAATAAGATCGTACAAGAACACATAAGAACCATACAAGAATATTAAAGGAGTTAGAAGAAAGTGATGAAAACGTTTTTTATAACGTGCTGCACTAATCTTATATTGTTCTTACATGTTCTTATACGGTTCCCATATGCTCTTATATGATCTTATTTGATAACGTGCGTTTATTGGACCACTACACTTCTTACACATATCGGATTTCTTACGAGGGTAGTCACTGCCAGTTTAAGAAACAAGGGATCTGGTCTAATATTTTCACGCCCCTCTACTTCGTGGTTGGTTCTTGGGCGCTCTTATTAGCCGATGCCTGCGGACCGGCTATACCCTTTGAAACGGGTGGTAGCTTGCGCCACCTAGCCCAAGTCTAAAAAGAAGAACATATGATGCCTCACGTTCTTCTAAGCCAATTTTCTTCCCCTAACTAACGCCAGGCAGTGTGGTATATCGCCAGGGCGTGACGTTATTTGTTGCCAGACACGCCCCCATTTCGTGCTTTTTCCTCCTTTCTATCGCTACAAACTGCAGGAAACGCACAACAGAAGAAACCGTGCTGGAAGGCTGCGGACAATATATGACGCAATAAAGCGCGACTGCCAATAATATATACTTTTAGAGCGCAGCTCTTAGGTGCCTGTTTCCGGCTTGAGCGGCGTCGACGTAACCGCAAGGTCACGTGACCCTCCCAAGGTCACGTGACCACCCAGGTCACTTGACCCCTTAGGCCACGTGGCCTCCCAGGTCACGTGACCCCCTGCCACGTGACCCCCAAAGGTCACATGACCCCCCCCCCCGCGGTCACGTGACCCCCGGCCACCACCTCCGAAGTCACGTGACGCCCTAGGTCCCGTGACTCCCCCCCGAGGTCACGTGAACCCCCCCTCCGCGCTTTCCCCCCTCCTCAAGAGCTGCGCTCTAATTCGGCGTTACAGGGAGTTGTAAACGGCTTTCATTTTTTTCCTTTTCAACAGCGCGGCGTTAAAAGCTCCTGCGTCTTTTAGCCGAGGCTGCCATGCTTTTGGGCATCCAGTGTTAGCATGTATTCGTCAGGAGTGCTGAATCAGCATCCTGCGTGGACTTGGTTGTGCGATTTATAACTGCAGGATCATCTAAATGTTAAAAAAGGACACTGAAATATGGGATCTGTGCATAGGTCTTATGTAAAATGCGTAATTAAAAAAAATAAAGCTATATTTTGTATATATAGTTTTAAATTATATGTCCCATATTTATGAGGCATAATTAAAAAGAAAAACAAAATTGGCTACACTTGTCACCAGGAAAGCTCGACCGGATACCAAGGTTTGTTTCAACTAGCGTTCCATGAAAATACACGCTGAACCTCTGACTTATTGCCGCGTCGTGTTGTTATTTTAGGAATTAACACCAATTCCGATATGTATATCTTAGTAAACTTGGAAAATTGTGAGTAATAGAAGCTTCCTAAAATGTGTATATGCGACGAATCTACATAATAATATTAAGGTGAGGCAGCTAAAAAAAGTGAAGTGCTTCAGTCTGCTTCTGCGTTAACATTGCAGACCTCATACAATTAAAAATAAAGGAACATGCTAAGAACAAATAGTAAATTTACTTAGAAAAGCCAAATTTGAAAATAAAAAAAGAAGAAAAAAGTAGATCCTGGTGAAATCTAGCCAAGCGAGCGGGGCCGATAATCAGAGGATGTTATCTAAATTATGTTGGGCTCGAGGACACACAGTGTATACTTTATGTTTGGGAGAAAGAAGAACAGTGTTTATCTCACCACGAAAATATGAACTACGAATAGCTGAACACTCGGTCTCCGACCAAGTGTACCGCTAGAATTCTGAATTAGATTAAAAAAAATTTTAGAGCGAAGTCATACCTATACTAATTTAAAAGTTATTAGCGTTTTTCAGAAATTTAAAACGATAGCGTTCACCAACAATTGCTATGCATTTGCGGGCTCCGTCGGTCACCATTTAAGATTTCCGAAAATTGCAACTCTTGAATTAGATAAAAAAAGTTTTGAAACATTGACATGTGGTCCCGACCTCTGGCACTACATTTGGACGGAGGTTGAGGGTTTGATCGCCGAAGCTATACTCAACAGGTTTGCGCCATCAGACGTTACAAGCACCAAAGAACGAGTACCAAAGCAAGGAGTGGAAACATAATAAGCCACACCTTGAGTTTCTTATGCTGTCAGCGACTATAATGAATAATTTTCTACAAAAAATGGTAGACGCATGACGTGCATAGTGATTCATTTCCAAGTTCTGATTAGCACATTATTTGCTTTCTTTTCCTCGTGTGACACCCGTCCTCGGCAGAGTCTGAAAACACCTGCTACTCCTCAAGTACGCTCGCTCGTGTTCTAGAAACACTTGCTTCTCCCAGCTTCGGCGTTCAGCGTAATTCTGCCTCCCCACTCCGCAAGCTGCTGCTACCGCTGCTAAAGTCAGGAGGTATGGCCATCGTGTTTTTTTTTGTTATTTCTTGTGGGTCGTATTTGTTAGGTAATTGCAATTATACGACTTTTCACGCGAGCAATCAAGTTCGTCCTTCGTTTCGCGCGGCTTTATGCGCGTGTACGTAGTCGAGGAGGTCCTTCGCCTCCATATTTCATTCGTCGTGATGGGTTTTACGAAGCAGACGATCGGTGCGTGTGTTTCTGCAGGAACTGGAAGCAGACGATGGCTGGATCTGGTCGTCGTCTTGTGGTGTTTTTGATGTTGCCAGCCATCATCTGCAGTTACGCTAAGCCTGGTGGATTTCGAGGTAAGCATTTTGTTAGTTATGTTCTATATGACGTTATCAAACAAAATACAAAAAATTACAATACACTAAAACTTGAAGTGTAAAAAAATAAATATTAAGTATATTTCGAGTGCACCATGTAATATCTTTTATATCCGAAGTGTAATGTTGAAATGTATTAGTATAGTTTTGTGATTTCGAGGTTCGCCATGCATGAATCTGTAGCCGATTCAGTCTGGCCACATTGATGTGCATGCTCGGAAGAGAATTTAGCATACTACCAGGAAACTCAAAATATACTTAAAGGGTCCCTGAAAAAAAAGTTTTTTTAATAAACTTTATTAAAACGCGCGTGTCAAAAAAAAAAAATTACGCGAAAAAGTTTTTAGAGCAATATTGACGGCGAGAGATTTATTTGAAATTCTGCGCGCGAAATCCATGACGTCACGGGTCATTCCGGATTGACCATCTTGGTCGTGAAGGCGAAGCCGATCCACGTCTCTTCAACACGCCCGAAATGCCGAGAGAGAAAACAAGGGGGAAGAAGGTGACTGCCGACTAAATCGCTAAAAGTAATTTTTCGACACGCGTGTCCCAGCCAAACTGTTAAAAAAAAAAAAAAAACTTTTTCTTTCTTTTTAGGGGTTTTAAGCAAACTTTCCAAAGTATACCGAGTATAATGGTTTGTTTCATCAAGGTGCACTATTAGTTACTTCCCTATATTTCTCTTTATTAAGGGGTTAGTAAAAGTTAACTCATCGTTCCTTTTTTGAGTTTTAAGTCACCGGTTACGCTACATAAGTTACAACGCAATCTTGCAGCATAGCATTCCCAGTTCTCGAACGAATATATTTAGTGTTTTTCTCTCCAAGAACTAATTTCTCGCACAAACTTTACTGCCATATACGTACCCTGAAAAAATTGAAGACCTTTACAAAAACCTCACATAACGATAGCTATGTTTCCGCCCCTGTAGAGGTCGCAAAGGTGTTTGCCGATCACTTAAGTGACTGTTTCTCTACCGTTCAACAAGCCGTTCAGCCTAAAAATATTAAAATCAACTGCCATGACTCTTTGTCTGGTATTAGTGTAGATATCAAAGAAATCTCTGAAGCTATAAAGAAACTAAAACCAAACATATCTGCTGGGGCTAACTCCATTTTATCTTTTATTAAGAAGGGTTGAGGTGAATTGTTTTTACCTATTTTGAAGCACATCTTTAACCTCTCTCTTAATTCCGGTTTTGTCCATCGTTTTGGAAGAACGCGGTAATTGTACCTATTTTTAAAGGTGGTTATGATTCTGTTACTAATCACTACCACCCCATATCTTTATTGTCTCGATTTTCTAAGATGTTGCAACGCATTATGCATAACCAAATTCATTTTTACTTTCGCCAAAAATGTGTAGCTTGCCAGCACGGTTTCTTGACGGGACGGTCAGTTGAAACTAATTTGTGTCCTTTTTTGGGCTTCTGTGCCCCTGTTGTTGTGAACAGAGGTCAAATTGATTTTATATATTTTTACATGTCAAAAGCTTTGATAAAGCAAACCATGAGTTGTTATTACATAAAATATTTTTTTATGTTTGTTGTGCAAAGTCGTGCAAATGGTTTCAAAGTTACCTATCATGTCGTCCCAACCGTGTTCGAATTGATAAGAGTCGCTCAATAACATTTCCCCCCAAATTCCGGCGTTCCCCAAAGGTCTATTCTTAACTCACTTTTGTTTCTTAACTTCGTAAATGATTTGACGTCATATGTTGAAAATGCCGAGTTGTTGTTTGCAGATGACATTAAGCTTTTTATGAATGTTCATACTTTTGTCAACTGCCAAACTTTACAGAATGATGTGTCGCGCACAGTTCAGGGGTGTAAAATGAATAGCTTGTTACTGAACCCTCTCAAAACAAGAGCCTTGTCCCTGTGCAAACGTTGTAATGTATTACATAACGATTATTTTTTGGAAAGGAACGACAATCAAACACATCTCTTTTGTAAGAGTCCTTGGTATGAGCATAGATATGAACGGACGTTTACTTCGCATCCGCTATTGTTGGCAGTGCGACAAAGGTGCTGGGGCTGATATCTGGCATCACAAAGCAATTTAAAACCCTGCCTGTATTTTTCGTTTATTTTGCTTTCTAGCTAGTTAGGTCAATGCTTGAATTCGGTTCTGTAGCTTCTTTGAGATTCTTTGTCAGCGGAAATTGAAAGTGTGCAAAAACTATATACTGCATCGTTTACGACCGCTATCTTCAGCGCCGCTTTTGTTTTCATTACGTGTTTCTTCTAGATGAGTTCTCGCTGAGGCCATTGTCTGACAGAAGAACTGAACGCGACTTGAATATTTTGCACAAGATTGTAAATTAAATTTTAGATAATGATTCGCTTTTATCCAATGTTAATATCCATGTCCCCTTCCGTTTGACTAGGAATCACTCTATTTGTTATGTCAATACCATCTGCAGATCCTCACTCTTGTCACGCTTTGACAATTCAGGTCTTGAAATATTCAGTGACTTTTCTGTTTACCGCAAGTAATTGCAAGAGATCGCTACCTATCTGTGATGTCTGTTTTGCTTGTTTTGGTGTTAATTTGGCGTTTACCCGTTCTTTGTGCACCAAAGTGAAGACCTTCAGGTTTTTTGGGGGGCACACGAAGATCAAGATTATTATTATTATAATTATAACTCTGTTTTTTTACAGATGACGACATTGTGCCAGATGGTAAGACCTTTCACTTAGTTTGCTGACACCAAATATGTAACACAAAGTTTGCTTATGGTATAATTGGCAAGCTCTTAATCTGGGGTGCATTTATTCTGATTACGAGTGCTTTCTAATGTTTCCATTGGTGGATAGCTTAAAACTTTAGTACAAATTTAGGGGTCGAGATTAAAAAATTGTCTCATCATGTTTACTTGCTTATACGGCGAGAAAACATTCCAATTACCTTTATTTGAGCGTTGCATAGACCATGCGTACATCTTTTGGTATCCTGCTACAAATTCAAGACAGTTGTAGACTTTTTGATATAGTTGTTTTATCTTTAATTATACATCTTTTACGTTAATTCGGATTATTTGTGCCACAGCCCTTAACGTAGATGCACGAAAAAGATGAATTAATGCATATTCACTTTTCAGATTTTGATGATTTGTCAGATCGGTGAGATTATCTTCGAGATGACGTTTATTGCTTCCTTGCTCTCTGCTGTCCGTATAACATTTTTATTTCTTAATTACTTTGATCAGCAAAAACAATACAGGTACTCGCGGGTCATGGTAGCCGATCTTCACCATTTGGTAAGCTCCAGAACTTGCCACCTTCTCCCTTTTTGACCGAGTTTCATTACTAACTGAAAATATCAGCTGTGAAATGCACATATTTTTTGTGTTTTTACTTGCTAGATAATGTTCATAAATCGCCAGAAATGAATGCATTAACCCCTTGGTGTAAGTAAATTTAAGCGTCCTAGAAACTGCCCGATTTTTATATCAGGAAAGATCAGGAGTTATAAGTTTCTATTTGTTCCGCGGGTTTTATATTCGTGAGAAATATTTTCTTTCGTTATGTCTGGTTTGGGAGCAGTCGCGGTCAAAATTGTTCTATGCCACGCAATGTAATGAAAAGCAGTTTTTATTATATTTTAGTAAACTTCTTGTGCAAAGGGGTGAGAAATTTATCAAAAATAATTGCATTGATTTCGTCTTCCATCCAAGTCTCTAGGGGAAGGGCTTATTTGGACAAGTTTCAACGAATTTTAATAGATCAAGAGGTTCCCAGGAAAGTAGAGGCACAGATTATGAAAGGTAACATTGGTTCAATTTGATTTCGTTTTAGTTGCTTATATGTTTCACATTCACCAGCTCATAACTTGTTTTGTGAAGTGCAGCGGAAGCATGGAAGGGCATTTCAAGCATGGCAAAGCTTCGCAGGCTTCACATAGTAAGAATGAGTAAGCGTTTCTGATATTGATCTTGCTTTTATTAAGCTAAAACATGCGAAGACATGTACAGCACACGCTCAAGCTGAAATTAGAAGTGAAGCCATTTATATGTGTTACGTCGAGGCTGATTGAAAAATAAAATAGCCAATAAGCAAAATGGAAGTCTATTAGAGTTGCAAACATCGTGAGCAAGAAACGGTGGGTTTGATCTCCTGGATGTTTGAAGTAAGACATAGTAAAAGTACTCGTGTCAGAAGAACCGCGGATACATGAATGTAGACATTTTTAATCTTTATAATTCATTTGCAAAGTATTTACTTACAGTAATTAGTCGAAGAAAAACTCAACCAACTGTGTCGGACAGAATTCTGTTTTTTATCGAGATGAGTATAATTATGTAAATCACGCAAAAACAACAACAACACATTTCCTGGCATAGGTGTCAACGGCTTTGATTATTGGTAGAGTGAAGGTATGTTTTACCCGCAGATTGCCTTAATGTTCCTTATAATTTATGAGGTCGTTTTTGTTGCATCTAATGACATACTTTTTGCGGATACACAATTCTGCGGTGACACATATAATTCTTTTTTTATTGGCTGAGCAGGGTTCGATGACAAAACATACTTTCTTTGGCAATAAAATATCTTTAAAATCACTCAAACTTGCGATTATAAAAGACAGACCTTTTTATAAAAAGACAGTTCTTTTTCTAAAAACATTAGAGAAGTTGTGAAAGCTTTTGTTGTTTGATGTACTATTAAAATGAGAAGACGTCATACAATTTATGCAAAAAGAAAACGAATATAAATTAAAAAATAGGCATTTAATTATATTGGTAGTAAGCAGCTTATGCTTGTATTTGAGTTTTTAGACATATGTAATAAAAAGTAAGACTGTCCACACGAAGGAAACTTACCTTGTTTGAAATTGTCAGCCGAGACAGACGTCTCACTTTTAGGAATATAAATTTGAAAAATATTTATTGCAATATTGTTGTTCAAATATATATCACCTTAGTGCACCCGTGCACCTATTTCTGTATTTTTAAGATCTTGATTCCATACACGGCATTCTCTTTATTTTTGCCAAGCCATGGTGTATAACGTCCCCAAGGTGAAACAATATTCAACATATAATTATGCCTCAAAACTGCAATGGTTTTTTTAATGATTAGTTGCACTCTTGCAAAATTGCCTTTTAATGGATGCTGGAATACCCTGAATTAAGATAAAAAAATACAACGTGCCTCCTAAAAAAGTTTAAAAAAATTTTAAAAATAAATTACTCGTTACCGAACGCTTCTTCTCGGCCCAAATGTAGCTCTAGCGTTCCGAAACAGATGCCAAAGTTGGAGAGCTATCTCTATCACTGAAAAAAAAGAGTTAGTAGACAGGCGAGCTAATAATACAAATATTTTGAAAAAAAAATACTTTCAGCCTTTCTACTTTAATGAAAAAAAGAAGACCAGCGAAGCTGTATTATGGTGGAAATAGAGTAATGGCCGGCCGCAAGTCGGCAAGCCAGAGGGAAAAACTGGACAGCTACCGCCATCTATGAGCGACGGCGGCAACCAAAGGCTGGCAGGTTGCCGCCGTCGCTCATAGATGGTGGTAGTTGTCCAGAGTTTTGTGTCGACATTCATTTGGCGACGGACACGAAACGGGAATTAACAGCTCCGCTGTAAAAAATAAAACGGAGACGACGGACGAATAGAGGGACAAATACAAAACGTTTTGTGCTTGTCCCCTTGTCCGATCGTCGTCTGCGTTGTTTCTCTAAATATGGTGTATCTATATCAAATGCTATAAGCGACCTTCTGAAAAATTCAATGGGATAATGAGGTCCGTTTTTCGCCCATTTTCGGTAACTTGCGCCATTCAGCTCCATGTATTCAGAGCTCCGCTACCATTTTCTCATTGAAAAGTTCAGAAAATCACTTACAACTTTTTATTGAGGTTAACGATTAGTTCTGAAGCTTTCTGATTTGGTCGCACCACTAGCGCTACATTTCGAGTGGAGAATTAGCGCTCGGCGATGTATTGCCTTATCTTTGCAGTGAAAAAAAAAACAAAAAAAAACACTACACGTTTCAGGGGTACACCCTGCAGATTAACGAACAAACAGTAGTGAAAATTACGAACATGTATGATCCCCCATTTTTTCCCCTGGCAGCGTTGTATTCAGATGAAGTGAGAACTAATCACCGCAGATTGGTAACAATGTTTCTTTTTTTAATTCCTCGCTCTGATTTGTGAACATCATAAAAAAAAAAAAATGTTGAACGTGTTTCTTGTACTAATTTAGTCTGCATTATATGAATCATTATAGACCGTGCAGTCTCCTGGGATGTATCTGTTTTTGTTTGGGTAAATGAAAAATCAGGTCGCATGACCATGCAAATTTAAATATCTATAGTAACCGACAGTTTAAGAAACGCAGGGTGTGGCGAGTTCCGTGCATCTCATTATCGGTCCGCAGCCAATGAGGTTGCCGCATCAGCAGATAAGAACCCCAAGGAGCCAATCAGAATGCAAGAAAGCGTGAACAAAATAATCTACACCCCGCGTTTCTTTGAATCTCAGTGACCAGAGAAGCTATTTGTTTCCCCAGTTGAATCAAACGTATATTGTTTTTAATTCTTTCTGCTAAACTGAGCTTCGTTCTCAGTTTTCTTGACAATTGCGTCCGCAGATTCGAGAAACCGTTACCTGCGCTTCGGCAAAGCGTTCTGCCGGTTCATGCGGAAAATGGCACCCATCCTGAAGTCCAAGATGGCGAAATTAAACGACGAAGATCGGGTCTCTCGTCGTTCAGAAACTGATCTCTCCAGTTGGTGAGCGGGCCTCTCTTTCTTATTCGTAAGGAGTTACACCCAGTCGTGCAAGGAAGGTCAGAGATTAAAGAGGCCCTGCAATCATATTTAAGCGTTGACCTTTTTTGTGGTTTCTCTCGGGGTTCGGGCAAGCCAGCGGGCAAGGAGAGAGTAACTAAATATCAGTGCGTCATATTTTAACCGGACGACGCGGAAACCTCCTCCACCTACGGGGGCGACCCGCGTTGCCGAAAGCGCGCGATATGTGACGTCTCAGAGTCCTGGCCTTACTACTGGTCAGAGCCGCTAAAATTTTTTTTAGTCGAGACACAAAATATAAGTGTCGCGAACCGTTTCAATTATGTACACTTAGTAGCTTTTTTCAGTATTTTTAGATCAGAGAAAGAAACTCAGAAAAGAAAACAAATGCAGTTTATAAAGTACGGAAACAAGAAATGACCCGTCAACATACCCACCGCCACCAAGCGGCGGAAAAAACGACGCATATAGAAAAGGGCTTAGTGGGATGAGGCACCAACGAACGGTGAGCGTAGAAAGGTCCCAGATGTACGCGGCGGCGCTGCGGTCGTATACCGGCTCGAGGATCCGACCGGTTCCGAGCGTCTCCGAAGGCCTTCGGCGCGGGCCCTGCTGGCGATTTGGCCATTTGGCGGTATGGCAGCGCGAAGTGGCTCCCGTTCTGAACTGATCTTTACCCCGTGTTCGCTGTCGTTTGTGGCCAATGAAGTGTTATGCCGAAACAGTCTTTAATCGCGCAGCAAATGTCAATGCGAGCCGCCCTGGCCGCCCGCTTCATACAGCCTATCCAGAGCGTGCTTTCAGTGGCGCCCTCTCGAGCCGTCGACACGAGTGCGGCAGCCATGAGCGCTCGATGAGCTCACTATCCCTCCTCTAGTTCACGGCCACTCAAGCCAGAACCTACGACGTCATGAAGGAGGTTATTTTTTGCTTGTTTTTGTAATTCTAATTATGCCTATAAATTTTAAAATAAAACGAAATTTGAGAAAAGAAAAGTTTAATTAAGCTGCTACGTCCAGCGCGCTCAGGTCCGGTGCAAATCAAAAAACTACGAACCAACAAGCGTTTGCTGCAGGGCCCTTTTAAGATATCAGCGGTGACGAATCCTATCATAATGATCTATGGCTCCCAGCTTGGCGACTTCGTACCTGAGTGTCCGGCATCGGCCGATGCCGCAATATGAACAGCTCGAGGAACGATAAGGATTTTCTGGACAATCTCCAGCAACGCACCGTGTTTCTTGCACCCCTCTCACGCGGACATGCCGAGCCGTGGAGAAGCTGAACCGCGGTCACGAGGAGATCGACTGCAGATATCGCCAAACTTCTTGCATCGAAATTCGAGACCCAGTTTTTTAACCTTGGCAGCCGACGCCCAGTTCAGCCAGTACCACAGCCGGACGAACTCCACTCCTTTCTCGGCATCGCGCTGCGTTGTTCTTTAGCCTCGCAAGATGGCCGATTACTTTGTGAGAGAATGCCAAATTCCGTGGCTATCAGCTGAGCAGGCTGCAGCCGGGGATGCGTGTTGGTGTTCCGGTAATCGTGTAGTTGCTTCGGTCGCCTTCGAAGGCGAGCGTCTTGGTGCCCCGGCATGATAGATCAGAGGCGATATCCGGAGCGTGACGACGCCGGTTCAGCGCCCAGCGATGCTTGCAAGCATCGCTTCAGCAGCAGCGTGTTTAGCAGCCCAGAACCTTCGCCGATGTCGAAGAGTTCCTGTCGACACTACTACCACGGGTGCCGCCACCTTGTCCGATTCGCGGTTAGCGCGCCCAAACCGAGGTTGCGAAGCTCGGTTTGCGGTTACCGTGGTTTGCGGACTAACCGCGTTGTTTCTGCTGCCGTGTGACTGCGCCCGGTTATTCAGAACCGCGGTTGCCTTAACCGTGGTTAAAGCTGTCCGTGTGACAGCGGTAAGAAACTGTCAGTGACTATAGTAGACCATTCCCAATAAACGCCTTCTGATCGAGCGCTGGCATCTTTGTCTTCTATGCTGTGGAAACGGATTCTGAGTCTGCGCACTATAGCTCTCTTCCATGGAATATGAGACGCCACGCATGCGTCCACAGTCCAATGTGTCAGTATTTTTTCGCCTGGGTGATACGCTGGAAAGATCTACGCGGAGCCCAAGTTCGTCTGTATCTTGCGCAGGGGTTGTACTATGGTGCCTGGAGCGCGTCTTTGACTGGCGTGTCTCAGCGTCCTATGCCGTCCATACATCAAAAGTGGTCCCGAAGTGGCACCAAATGACGTCACAGAAGCCGGAGTGCCATGCTGTTGCATGTCGCGATCCTGGCGGTTGGTCGTAGAAATGCTAACGAGAAGCTGCGAGTAGCACAACCGAACGCCAGAGTCGCTGTCGTCACGGCGGCCCCAACTTCTGGCTGCTGAAGCTTCTGTGGTCTGTCACACTGGAGAGCGACCTGCAGTAGAACAGGCGTCTGCCACCGCACCAGGGCTGTTGAAACGCCGCCAGGATCGCGACCGGCGACAGCGTGACATTTCCATGACGTCATCAGGCGGAAATCGAGGGATCACTTTTTTGAACGCGGTGAACACACCAGTCGGAGACGCGTTCCAGGCACCATAGTAGTACTGACGTCAGAACGCCGAGCTCTGATTGGCTCCGATGGAGGGAGAGTGGGTAGACCTCAATGCTAGCTACCTTGAGTAACGTTGGACGAGGTGTCAGAGACGTCATCATATATCCTTCGCTTCTTTAAGGGGAGGTTTCAGCTTGTGGTCTGGGCTGAGTTTCTTTCCTGCTACGTTTTGTGAGCTAGGTGTTCTGACATCTGCACGCGCTCTCGTCTCCGGTCCCTCACTTTCTCGGCGCATTGGTCTGAAATGTTTGAAGGCTGTTTGGGCTGCACGAAGGAGCAAGGTACACATCGCGACATTGCTAGCGCGAACACGACATCGGCGCATTTTTACATTGCTAAATAGCATTAGCGAGCACGAAATGTTATCGCTTACATTATAGAACTAAATGAGCTCTTTCCGTAGCAATCATACTTGATGACATCCCCGTTTCAAAAGAAAAACTGGAAAAACCGGCGATCGCTTTCGCGCTAACGGTGTCGCGCTCTGCCTATTGGGGCAGCTCCTTTGGTCTAGCCTTGTCCGTCCGTCCGTCCGCCGTTCGTCCCATCTGTCTTCTTAAAAGAAAAAAATGTTTGCGCAGTAGATTGGATTCGGACCTGTGCGGGGAGACCCCAATGGATTTCTAGTCCATCGCCTTAACCACTCGGCCACGACTGCGGGACGAGTAGGGGCTCTGAGATGTGGTAGTAACTCAAGAGCTGGGGATGTCATGGATGAAACGTTGCATGTAGCCGCTCAACGTCTATACAGGAGAGGGCGCTGCGGTCAAATGCGTATATAATCGCGTTAAACTTTGCATGCATTGGCTACAACGTTTATAGACGAGAGGGCGCTGCGGTCAAATGGATGGATCCGCTAGAAGAACCACTGGCTCTGCATTTCACCGACCATAAAGCTGTAATAATGAAGTCGAAAGCGCAACCCGGAACTCAGCACTACCTATGAGCAATAAAAAAAATCAGCACCATCAGCACTACCTATGAACAAAATCAGTATCATCAGCACCACCAGAGCTTCGCCCCAATCAACATCATTCACCACGTGGAGATCCGGTCATTTTTGTCGTACACAAAAACGGTAAATTATATTTGGCTTACCTTTCAAATATTAGAGACCTGCCGCACCCTCTAAATTCGGTTTGTTAAGCCATTAAACTAAACTAATGACTAATGTCCCTCAATATCTCGCTTCCTATTCTCTAGAGTCAAAGCCGACTCCCAAGGCGGTGATGAGCCAAGTACAGTCTACAGGAAGACGACGCAGAAGTGGTAAAAATGCGGATTCTTATATATCTAGCAAATAATTCATAATGAATGATTGAATTACATTAAGTGCGCATATGGGAACCTTGTTCGCTAATCATAACGCGCGCCGTATATTTAAATATTTAGAAATAGCTGCTGCGGTAATTCTGACGTATAGCCATTTTTCAGCGTTGTCACTGAGTTTAAACTTAGCCCGTGTGGAAGGAAAAGCTTTTTTGGCTTTGAACCGCTGAAGTGCGTTTGTTTTGGGAAATATCGAAATACGTTTTAATTTTACTCTTGCCTGTTTCTCTAAGGCGATTAATGCGTGACATGGTGTTTCTTTACAAATTGGTTAATGCTATAATTGAATTTTTTCTACTTAGTAAGTTTTTTTTTAAATGTTCCCCAATATCAAACCAGGTTTAGGGCACTTTTTTATCCTTTTAATGTGCTTGTGACACTCTTTTGTCAAGGATTCAGCACACGTATAAGTCCGGCAATACATACTTTGATTTCCCTGCTCCGTTTTCATGTAAAAAATGTCTTAAATAATTAAGATGGGAGGATGTTTTTCTTTTGGGACTTGAGTGAGTGTATTTCTATTTATTTAGGAAAGAAGATTGAAAAATACTTATTCTCAACGGCCATCGCCATAGTCACCCATGATGAAGAACCGAGTAGACTTCGAAATGTAGGGTCCCTATTTTTAGGATTTGTTTGGTTGTCGTCGTTTATTTGGGTTTTTCCCAACTAAAAGAGATTTTTCTTAAATGTTTACTTTGAGAACTAACAGCTGTTTGAGAACACAATAGAAACACAATTGATTGATTGTTAGATATTCGACAAGTACTGACGATAAAATAAATTACAGGAAAAAACTTTTGGGTTTGATGGCGAAATGTTTTTTAATATTTGTTTGAGTTTATTTGGCACAGATGTATCAGGGAACATAGTGTGACAAGCTAATGCGAAATTACTTAATGTGAAGTCAAGAAAATTACTTAAGGATTCATGCTTGATAAAACTAACATGAGTACAGCAATGCTGACAATGACAGATCTATACTCATACTTGTATTGGCTTCTTTTATGTTTAATAACCCAAACCTTTGCGTTTAGATCCTGGAAGATATATTGTTCTTTGATTATATACTTGGACAAAGATTCAGGAAACGAAACAATTCGTCAAGTAGTCTACGCATCATTAGCAAAAACATGTTATTAATTTGTTTTTAATGTGAATCAGTTTTGCTTTTTAAATCCGTGCATAGGAAGGGTATCAATAAATTGTGTGCTTGACTTAAATTTGAGCTGGTTCTTAATGCATGCTGATGATTTTTACGGGCTGCCGAAATTGTTTATACGTTCAATATTTGGTAGTTTTTTCTAAATGTTTTTTTTTGTTTTCCCCTTTTAGTGAACAGCAGCGTAAAAGAAGACGATGTGGCTAGGTCATCGACAAACGGAACGTTGACGTCTAAACGTAAATTTTCTTAAATATTGCTTGTCTATATGTTCCAGTGGAATTATTTTTTATTGTCTTGCACACAATCTGGTTGTTTAGGTTAACGTGTGTTGTATGTCAGTGATTTATTTTCGCCTTATCATAACTTTTCTGTTTGTGTGTGTGTGTGTGTGTGTGTGTGTGTGCGAGATGTAAAAGTAAATACATATCAATTATTACAACATTTTTTTTTTTTGCCGCAGAATCCGACATTGAAGGCCGTCAGATTTCAAGCTCCTCATTCCTGAGGGCGACGAGAAAAATTAGGTACGCCTCTAATTGTCATTTAATTCGGGCCAAGCAGCGTGATTGGCGTTTCAGTTTTGACCAAGGTCGGAGCATCTGCTGAACCATCAAGTATGCTGTTATATGAAACCATCCAGGTGCCGTTTCAAAGATCAAGCACAAAAAGAGTTGTGGAAAAAACGAAAAATACCATTCTTAAGAAGAAAAAAAAATGGTTTTAGTTTCAAAGAAAATCAATGCAGAGCGCAAGTTCGTCTGCTTCTGGACAGGTGTTGCCATGGTGTCAGAACGCCGAGCTCTTATTGGCTGATTAAAAAAAAGGTATAGTGGGCGGTACCTAAAGGCATCTAGCATTGAGGTCTACCCACTATCCTTTCAATCTAAGCCAATCAGAGCTCGGCGTCGTTATGACGTCACCACAACTCCTGCGCAAGAGGCAGACGACTTGCTCTCCGTATAGTCAACACAGAGGTATAAGGCTGTTATGCAGTGGTTGTTCTAAGTCCGGCGCTAAGAAGGGGGCCTGATGGCCTTTGCAGTTCTGAGCTTTGTTCACTGGACGACCGTGAGTTACCAGGGCCCTCTTGAAGGGGAAAATGAGGGGCGCCACGGAAGTAAGCCACTCCACCAGTATCCCCGGGCGCTGATAGAGAGGCTGAAGCCATGCATGGATGTGAGGTGTATTTCGCAAAGCCCCGCAGGGGGGTCAAGTGGGACGCCCGGGGTTAGTGATCTGTAAAAATGGGATAGCATTTTTTTAACGACATTGATGACTTGGGTTATCTTTAACACTACCGTGCAATCAAAGTTGTTGTTTTTTCGTCCGATTTAGGCGATGAATGTTCACAGTTGGCGGTGAAGGGGTGTCGGATTTGGCTTATCGACGCAGGATTTTATAAACAGGTCCCTTATAGTTTTTGTTTTGCTCTCCTGGAGTTGGCGTACGTCTTAACACCCGTGCAACCGGTTCGACTTTCTGCATTAACCTTTCCCGGGTTTTGCAAGAAATCGGACTCATCGTCTCTGACAGCTCAAGAAAACGCGGGTTGTTGCGAGTTCCAAACATTTTATTAGCACTCTGCAGCCAATGAAATCGCAACATTTTCGAACAAGAATGTTGAAAAACGAACCACAAGGCAAAAAGCGTGAAAATAGTAATAAGCTATATCCTGCGTTTCCTAAGCTGTCAAAGAATATAATTGAACTTGACTGTATTTTTTTCTAGCACACCTGACACTTGCGCTGTTAGTTCTAATCCAATGACATTCGTCTGTTTTCTTAACGAACTCTGTAGAAGCCGTGTATTCGTCGCTGCATGACTTCGTCATCTCGAAGTGCGATGTGGAAACCGACTTCCTCAAGCTGCTGGAAGACTTCATCAAGATCCTGTACTTCGGCGATTACCACAGACTTCTAGGAGACATCGAGAATTTGTTTGTTTCTTGAGAAGTCGGGCAAATAAGGACCAGCGTGTTACTTAAACCACGTAGTAAAGTCGAGAACGCCGTCTGAATATGGGAGAGAATCGAGCAACCATGGGAACTTAAGGCCGGATTCCGTCATGTGTGATTCCATTCTCTGCGACTCCAACGCTATAGAGACCGCGGGTTGCCATCGCAACCGGCGCAGTACAGCTCCAGCTTCCGCAAGGGGTTGCATATGCGCCCGAACAATCGCGTGCCAGCGTGATTAGGTGGTTCCATGGTGCCGCTTTCAACCGACCAATTATTAATCAATCAATTAATGTTGTGTGTTTTTGCTTCTACGTAAGCTTTGTTGTACGGATCTCTAGCGTGTAAAATAGTTTATCTTGTTGTTGGTGAGAGAGGAAAACACTCTCAAGCGACAACAGAGCTTTCTTCCCTCTCCCTTGGAGAGAAACAATAAAGTTGAGCTTGAAGTCGAGCAGAGTATGGGCCCATTTCTTCCGGACGTGGGATTGGTCTGTCGCAAACTGTGATGCTCCAATAGGGAATGAAAGTTTATGAGATGTTCACTTGTCTGGCCTCTGATTGGTTCATCGACGTGTTTTTTCGACAAATGTCGCAATCTTATTGATGGCGCAGCAATAATTAGATAGTAGGGATTTTCCGACAGGTCTGCGTTTCATAAACTATCATGCAATTATAGTGTTGATTGCAACTCAACGTGCGACTCGTCGATTCTAGGACAACCGGCGGTGGCATGACACACACACATCTCTCAGCCGACCATACGGAATTCGAATAAAAAAGGTACATCCCCCAAACTATTTTTTTGCGAAGCATTAATTTAAGGAAATTACCTGGCTCACACATTTTGTCAAACGCAATGAAGGAGCGATAGCACTTGATGATGTTTTTAACCAGCAGCACCTAATATAGGAGTAATATATAATATGACAAGTTGCGAAGAAGTTGTGAATCTGAAAAAGGCCTTTCATTCTTCATTCATGCGCGTCTTCTTCGGGAGTGGTACATGATTGTCTTTGAAATGCCAGCATTCGCACACAACCTGACCGTGAAATGCATCTATACTTCTTCATTATTATCCAAATACGCAGTTTATAACATACTACGTAGGCCCCGTTGCTGACACACACAATCTCAGAAAAAAAGGTGTATTATTACACCCTTTGTCCCATATAATACACCCCAAGACTTTAATTCGACGTACAGCACCCTATAGTCGAAAAGACGTTCCGTTCGTAGGGGCTTGATAGCCGTGTGATACAACTTATTAAAATAGCTAATGTACGTGTCACTGACAAAAAAAAAAAAAGTCGGTTTTTTTTGGCCCTGTTGCAAAAACTCTGTGTTTTGTGAATGTTGTTTTTGACACGTACTTTAGCTATTTAAAAAGGTATATCGCACCGTTATAGAGCCCCTTGTAAAATTTGGGGCCGTCTGTTCGACTATAGAACGCTGTGCGCCGAACTGAAGTTTTGGGGTGTATTATGTGGAAGAAAAGGGTGTAGAGGTGAGACCGTTTTTTTTTTAGAGTGCGCTCCCATGGCTTTGTTACGGTGTGATCGACATCAATACGAGGAAGCGAGGTTCGTGCAGGCTTCTGATGTAAAGCTATTGCTTAAAACACACACACACACACAAACACACACACACAGACGCATGCAAGCACACGCACACGCACACACATAGGGTACAGTGGAGAGGAATGGTTAATCTCCCCACCACTGCCCGTTTCCATCTGTATGAGCATCATACCGGCGTGCGGCCGTGTATCACTAATGCGTGGTGCACGTCAAAGACCCCAGGCTAGTGGTTGGACCGCACAAGCTAAATTGCTCATCTACAGCTGGGAGACAAGTCGCCCTTTGAGGCAGACTAAGTTCTAGGCTGTATAAACATACACGCAACCTAATTTTCTTTTAGTTGAATTGGACAGTTTTTCCATTATACTTTTTTGTGTAGTTTAATATGCACACAGAAAGAAGTTTAATAGTTCTGAATGTAGCGTGAACGACACTTCACATCAGCTGAACTGTGTTTTGTTTTAACTCTTCTAGATATGAAAAAAAAAAAAGAAATTGCAAGAATAAAAGTGTGCTCCATTTTACCCTCCCCACAGGGAAGAATGAGACACATGCAATATTGCACTAAATAGTTAATAGTGAATATCATAGGGAGACGGCTGTCTCCCAATGACTGCTGTCAAGGGAGACGGCTGTCTCCCTTGACTGCTGTCCAAGCAGTCAAGCTGCTTGGACAGCTTTTTTCTCAGCCCCCACCATGCTTAGACATGGTAAATAAAGCTATTATTATAACACATGAAGCCCGATTGCAGTTGTATTTTTTTTTCCCGATTATCTGTGGTTTTGTACCGGGGATTAAGAGTGCCGTGACATTTTAAACAAAACGAATAATTGGTGGCCTAAATGGAATAAAAACTAAAATTAGAAGATTCACCATTACTGCAGGTTAACCTTGAGTATCGATCTACCAGTCAGGGCACCAATCTTTGGACCCTGACTGGTAGTGCCGTCTTTTCGCGTGGCTCACTTTCTGTGAGCCACGTCGCTATGGCGGACACCTGGTCGTTACAACTTCATTACCTTAGCTTTCCTACTTAAGGTTGTTTCAGTGGTTTACTGTCAACAAGTTCCCCTTATTTTTTTCTGCTATTTCTAAATATCCTTGAACGTAACATCCCCCTCTTTGTTATGTTATTTCTCAGTTCTGAAAAAAGAGAAAGAAATGTTACCTCTTTTTCGTCTTCTGTGCGAGTATTAAAACGACAGTTATGAGTTAGCGCTTGTTCCGTCAGTGTTTACTTCACCTTCGCGCTATTTATTTGTATTCTGCATATCGAACTAGCCCACCTTAATGTTTTAGTACTCAAGCTGAGACTGCAGCCAAAGCTACAAGCGCGCGCGCTATACCCACGCTCTTGACTTTGAGACGTGCATTTCTAGCAGGATTGCTCGCGTTGCAGAACCCAGGGATACTGGGTTCAATCTCCACTCCTGCCCGTTTTGATCTAGATGAGCATCGTACCGGCGTGCGGTCGTGTATCACTACTGCGTGGTGCACGTTAAAGACCCCAGGTTAGCGGTTGCACCGCACTGGCTAAATTGCTCATCTACAGCTGAGACACCAGACGCCCACTGAGGCAGACTAACTTGTGGCTGTATAAACATACACACAACAATTTTGCTTTTGCTAGCAGGATTCCTCCTTCTGCAGAAGAACGCTTCAGAAAAGGCGACGTCGAGTTCTCGTGTTTATAGCATTGGCTGTAGTCTCAGCTTAAAGTGGCCCTGCAGTAATATGTAAGCGTCTACCTTTTTTGCTGTTTCCACATCTCTTGTGGTACGGGCAACCCAGTGGGCACGAAGAGGGTCACTAAATATCAGTGCGTCATGCTTTAACTGGACGACGCGGAAACCTCCGCCTCCTACGGGGAGGACCCGTGGTGCCGAACGCGCGACATGTGACGTCATCTGTCCCCGTCAGCTCTTGTCTTACGACTGGTTCGAGGCGCTAGAAGCTTTTTTTTTTAGTCGAAACACAAATTATAAGTTGCGTGAACCGTTTCACTTATCTGTGAATGTAGTTTTTGTTCAGTATTTTAGATGAGAAAAGCAACAAATGAACTTTAGAAAGTACGGAAACAAAAACGACGCACGATGACCCGTCGACATACCCGCCACAAAGCGGTGGAAGAGGGCGCAGGCTCCTTCGCCGATCCTAGTAGACGACGCACGACGCCGGCGTAACACTTTGCAAGAAGCGAAAGTACGGCCGTACGGTTTTGTCTCCTGTGGTCTCGCTCCATTGAAGACCCACCGGAACTTTCCCGGAACTTCAGCGTCGTCCTTTTGGGAGGCTTCGCCAGTGCGCTCCGGAGGCTTACGAGGAGTGTCCTCGTACGGTACAACTTTCAGCTCCGCACTTCTATCGAGGATTCATCTCTACAACTCTGACAGACCCGGTAAATTCATGCCGGCAACCGCGATGGAGGGCTGACGCAAGTAACCAGCCGTTGACGCGCATGCGGCTGCAGGGGAAGCGACCATCAACGTAAGCCGCAGCCGATTGTCCAGTCGCTTGTTGGCCACCCAAACCAGTACCAGGGACATCACGAAGAGAAGTTATTTTTTTGCTTGTTTTCTGTAATTTTAATTAGCCTATAACTTTTATTATAAAGCGAAGTTCGAGAAAAGAAAAGTTTCATTAAGTTACTACGTTCAGTGCGCTCAGGTTCGGTGCAAAATTAAAACCAGTAAAAAAAGAAGGGGCCCTGCAAGCACTTTTTTACTGGTTTTTAATTTGCACCGAACCTGAGAGCACTGAACGTAGTAACTTAATAAAACTTTTCTTTTCTCAAATTTCGCTTTATTTTAAAAGTTATAGGCAAATTAAAATTACAAAAACAAGCAAAAAATAACCTCCTTCATGACGTCCTTGGTTGCTTGAGTGGCCGTGAACTAGACGAGGGGTAGTGAGCTCAGCGAGCGGTCACGGCTGCCGCACTCCGTGTCGACGGCTCGAGAGGGCGCCACTAAAGCATGTTCTGGATAGGCTGTATGAAGCGGGCAGCCAGGGCGGCTCGCATTGCATTTGCTGCGCGATTAAACACTAATTCGGCATGACACTTCATTGGCCACAAACGACAGCAAACACGGGGTAAAGATCAGTTCAGAACGGGAGCCACTTCGCGCTGCCATACCGCCAAAAGGCCAAACCGCAAGCCAAAGCTGCTCGCCGAAGGCCTTGGGAACGCTCGGAACCGGTCGGATCCTCCAGTCCGTACGACCGCAGCGCCGCCGCGTACATCCGGGACCTTTCTACGCTCGCCGCTCGTTGGCGCCTGATCCCACTACACCTTTCTAGTATGCGCCGCCTTTTCCACCGCTTGGTGGCGGGTATGTCGACGGGTCATTTCTTGTTTCCGTACTTTCTAAACTGCATTTGTTTCTTTTCTGATCTAAAATAGTGAACAAAAACTACTTTTATAAATAATTGAAACGGTTCGCGCCACTTATATTTTGTATTTCGACTAAAAAGAAGCTTTTAGTGGCTCTGACCAGTAGTAAGCCCAGGACCTAAGACGTCACATATCGCGCGCTTTCGGCACCGCGGGTCGCCCCCGTAGGTGGAGGAGGTTTCCGCGTCGTCCGGTTAAAATATGACGCACTGATATTTAGTTACTCTCTCCGTGCCCGCTGGCTTGCCCGAACCCCGAGGGACGTGGAAACCGCAAAAAAGGTAGACGCTTAAATATGATTCCAGGGCCCCTTTAAGGGTGAACGGAATATAGTTGCAGCAAAAGACAAGAGTCATGGTGGGTGTAAAACGTACAGTAGAAGTTTTGAGTCGTCGCATTATGAAACCAACTCCGTGAAAGTTGACCTTCTGACATTAACCTTACTGTATTAAATAAAATAAAAATTAATCCAGAGAAGTACGACATAGGGAAGCACAGTGTTGTACGGAACGGCGTTTTCTGGAACGCGGTCCTTTTAGGAGGAACGAAGGAACGCCGCCGTTCCATTTTGCATCGGTGGAACTGGAACGGGAACTCGTTACATATTTACTGCAACGGAAAAAGGAACTGTTTTCCTTTTCTTCATCCAGTAGGGTAATTTGTATTGTATTTCGAAGAGGGAAATTCTAAAAGTATAAAAACAATATCTTTACGAAGAGCAGGATCTCGTTAACGTTTTGTTTACTTATCGTTGGGATTATTTTGTGTGGTCCTCGCTTTGTAACACTCGGGTGCAGGAGAGCTATTGGACATCGATTCTTTTTTCAGTGCCCGAGACTGCCGTACAAACAGCAACACTTTATTCGGAGGAAAAAACACAGAAAGAGGGATGTTTCAAACTCAGTTACTTCCTTTGTTTCCACGAATTCACATACACCTAAAAATCTAAGCCCGACTACAGCCACCAGGAAACTTATATAAAGAGACTTATAGTTACAACGAAAGAAAAAACAAGTTACCAGACATGGAACACACACTTGTATCCCGAACACTGGTCTCTTAAAAGACACATAAAAGTTAACCTTCATTCGTTTCTCCCCTTGTCCCCCACAATCAGACTGAATAACGAATCCAACCTTCACGAAGAAGGACTTGTAGTTTTCAAGATTAACCTTGAAAGAACTACCCTCTTGTTCACTTGCTCGTCTTGCGGGCAGCAACATCCAGAAGCAACTGTTGTTTAGTTCGAACAAGGGACTTTGTTAGATTGAAACGTGCGATGTTGTTGTAAAACGCTCGTGCAATGTCGGGTAACAGTACTTTTGGATCGTCTGAATCGCCCACCACAAACATGAATATGCTTAAAGCTAAAAATTTTTAAAGGTGAATATATATTAAAAAGATTGATACCCTGCTTCCGCTTGTTTTCTTCTCCAGGTGCCCTTCCATCACGGCATTCAAATTTGTACGTTCCCATTGATGGAATGGGCAGTAAAAAAAAAACTTTCCTCGATCTAATTAAATGTGGACATCAGCAAAATACAAATGTCACGTAGATGTAACGATACGTTCAAATGTTTTTTTAATTGTAACGGGAACGAGTTTTTGTCTTACATATGAAACTTGTAACGGGAACGCGTCCCAAAATTCAGAAGGAACGAGGAAAAATCTCTCGCTCCTTTTATTTTGAGGAACGTGTATAACACTGAGGGAAGGTTTCGCACATGTGTAGCGCTTTTGGTAGCGCACTTCACGGAAAAGGGCTTTACTAGACCCTTTTCATGAGCGTCAGGTTTGCTCTACGATGACTGGCGTTTTCTTGCCTCACTGTGATGCCTATGTCACTGGGTTTTAGACATTACACTCTCTGTGAGTTGTCTCTGAAGGGAGCAACGTTGAAAGCTGAAGAATATTTTGTACGATGACGGAGAGAACAGAACCTTAAAAATGCATTTGGTTATCTTGGAGTAAAGGGACAGATATTCCACTTCGTCGTCGCTATCCAAATTTTGTTTAATATCTGCACCTATCGTGGTGTTGGAACATGGCGGGCAGCTTTGAAATGCTCAATTAGAGACACTATGTGTTCTTTAGAACTTGCTTGTGACCCTTGTGACACGCTTCTCGCTTCTTTTCTTTTCCGTCAAGACTAACTGCGATTCACTGCAAGGACGAGGAAGAAGCGCGTGTGAAAATATGTGAGTCAAGAATTCTCTGCGTCAAGGACAGGTTCAGCGTGTTGTTTGTTTGTTTGTTTGTTTGTTTATTATGAGCTGTCGGGAAAAGGAAGAAACCAGGAGATGTGTGGGCCTCAATTAATGGGCTTATCGCTTCCTAGTTTATTTATTTATTTATTTCAATACCCTCAGGGCCCAAGGGCATCACAGAGGGGGTGGACATAAAATATTTGCTCTGTATAAAATTCAAACAACAAGGCAACTTTATTATAAATGTTAGTTCGGCATAATCCTAGCAAAGTGAGTAGTTAGAGCTTTTCTAAATAAATCTATTGATGGAATAGTTACTAATAATGCGGGAAGGTGGTTCCATTCAGATGACGTTCTAGGGATGAAAGAGTTGATGTAAGCTGAAGTTTCGCAATAAGGTATGCTAACTTTAAGTCTGTGATCAATGCGGGGAGAAATGAAGGAGGGGCTAATGAATAGTTTGTTTTTCAGTGAAGCGTTGGAATGATAGATTTTATGGAAGAGGCATAGACGAGATATTTTCCGACGTGAGAGAGAGAAGATGTAGGGCTAGGGTGGTTTTCATAGATGAGATGAGATAGTTGTTGGGGAAAAGGATAGAAAAAGGGGAAATAGAAATTGTATATATAAAAGAACGAGATGTTAAATGTTTAATTTTTACCAACTGGTCTAGTATAAATTTTCACCCCGTTACTTATGAACGTAGTTCAGAGCCTTTGATTTGGAGAGCGAAGTGGGCGCCAATCCACAGTCTATCCGCGAGCCCAGCGTCACGAAGAAAGCGCAGAAGAGCTGCAGAGGTCTTTCTCCGCTGTTCTTCTTGGTTTCTCCGGGGTACAAAAGTTCCGTAACAGTTCCATATGGCAGGCCAGATAGTGTGTAGTGATGAACAATACTTCTCCTGTCCTCTTGACGTCTGGAACAAACCAGAAGAGCATGTGCTGTGTCCTAGCTGAGTCGCCGCAGGTGGGGTAGTTAGAATCCGCTTGTGCGACGCATCATAGGGAGACGCATGGCAGTGTACGTGCCACCAACCCGAAGGCTGTGCAGAAGAATTGCCCGTCTTAGGGAGCTTGCGGGGACCCACGTGGGCTGGGCTCCTGGTTGCGACCCCAGAGATGTGGATGCCATTCTGTGAGGGATCTCACGGATGAATCGATGAGCCTTGTTGAAGCGATCTATGCAAGAGGAGTTGGGACTGGATCGTCATGTGCCTTTGCACGCCAGCTGGTCAGCCACGTTCGTTGCCAGGAATCCCGACATGAGACGAGGATCTATTGCAAAACGAGACACCATCCCATGTCTTCAACTGCGGCTGCCTCAGATGCGACTCTCGCCAGCAAAGGGCTTGGATTATGAAGGCTCTGAAGCTGTTGAAGAGCTACCTCTTGAATCTGTGAGTACAACGGCTTTGTATGGGTGACGAGGTGTTCTTAACAGACTCAAGAGCAGCCCAGATGGCAACCAACTCTGCCGCGGTTGACGACGATACAAAATTGAGCCTGCCGGATACATCGTAGCCCATTTCGGGAATAGTAATTTCTACCGTGGCAGTCCGCTTGGTAAGGTTAATCGAGGTGTCTGCATAAACATGAATCTAACTTTATGTACGCTTCATCCAGGAGCTCCAGAGTGATTGAGTGAGGCGACAAACGTAGGGACATTCTTCTTGCGCTGTGGGATTGGGAGTGTCTCATGCGCACTCTTTAGAGGAGGTCGAGTGAAATGTGGTGGTAGGAGAAAGGATAAATTCGCTAGGTGCCCAACCTCGTAGTCGAATAATATCACTTGGCGCCCTAAGTGAAAGTTCGGCCTGTCAAAGAGATGTGTACGGATTGTGGCCGCAGGGCGGAGACAGCTCATACGAGCGATGTTGAGCAGCGCTCTCTATTCAAGTCTCGAAGACAGTGGCCACTCATCCGTTGCAGCAATTGTCGCCAAATTTTCTGCTGAAGCAGGGAGTCCGAAGGAGCTTCGTATCGCGGACCGATAAAAGCATCGATGTCTCGAATTTGTGACCTTGCAACAGCCAGTAGTGGCAGTGAATAGAGCAGCCTGCACATGATGAGCCCTATGCGCATTTGAAGTAGTGTATGTTGTGATGCACCCCAAGAGGAGTCTCCAAGCTGCCTAATGACATGTAGCAGTTGACGGCACCGTTCAAATCTCTTGCGTACTTCAGGTCTCCATGCCACACGGTAATCAATAGTAACGCCGAGATACGTGTGGATTTTCGCCCTTTTGACTGGCGTGCCAGCAGGTTTTAGCCATAGCGCATTCTTTGGTGATATTGCTCTGGATCGGTCGAGGAGTAAGGCAGTCTTCTCCGCTGATAGCGTCAGACCTAGCTGTGCTATGGCTAGTGTGGTAGAGTACATTGCCACCTGTTGTCGATTTCGGATTCCTATGGCATTCCTTGAGGGACCGACACACCCCAACGCAACATCATCCGAGTAGACTGCTATGCCTATCCGAAGGGCTCAGTTCTTTGCTGGAAGGCATCGAGGAAGGACACTCATGGCGAGATTGAAAAGAAGAGGGCTCAATACACTTCGCCTGGGTACCCCTTGAGCACTATGTCTAGATGTGCTAGTAGCATCTAGCAATTTGAGGCCCATAGACCGTTCAGAAAGAGAAGCCTCAATAAAAGATAAGAGTCCACCCATAGACCGCAAAATGCTTTAGTTAGTGGATGATGGTTAGATGTGGCAATGTATTGAATGCACGACTGATGTCGAGTAACACGGTGGACCATATTTCCTGTAGCATTGGCGTCTTCTAGGGTCAAGACGAGGTCTCCTATTGCATCAGCAGTGCAGCTCTTGACTCTAAAGCCTGCATTTCGAGGCAAGCTTAGGCATCCATTCTATCCAAAAGCCAGGTTAGACGCTGGAGAAACATTCGCTCATAGAACTTTTCCCAAGCAATTTGTCATGGAAACCGGCCTGTAGAGATGAGGTTCTTTTTTATCGGCTTCCCCAATTGCTTCAGTATGGGAATTACCGCCGATTCTTTCAATGCAGCCGGAAGTGTTCCCGTCCTCCATATGTCGTTGAGCTTTTCAAGATATGCCTGGATGGTGTATAGGATCCACCTTCCTGAGCGACTGATGGGTTATGTCACTCGGGGCCCGGAGCGCTTTTCTTTCGACAGTGATAAAGTGCTCGAGTGAGTTAATTAAGGGTGAAGTCTGAGTAAGTTACCGACGATGTCTCTCTGTCTTGAGGTTGACTAATCTGGCTTTGCGGTGGATTTATCAGTCTCTCTTGGTATTGACGCGGTGGAATAGAGGAGCGGGAAAATTAATCCGCTCATAACTCTGCCACTTCCGCCATGGACATACCAGACTTGGATGCAAGCCCTGCATAGGCTGTCGTGGAACCTTCCCGCCGGAGAGGGCTCGAGCGATCTTCCATGCGCGCCTGCCTACACCTGAACCACCAAGTGATGCGCAGTCCTGGCTCCATTGCCACCGCTGAAGTGCCTTGGTGTGTCGCCTGAATTTAGCGTCAATTCGGTTGTAGCGAATCCAGTCCCATGAGGCGTTGGTGTGAAGCGCCCTTCGTCATGCCTGCCGTCGGGCTGCTCGTAAAGTTAAGCCACTCACGGACAGGAGAGGTTCTTGTAACTGGAACTGTGACCGATCGCGTTGATAGGTGTAGGCACTCAACAATGCATGTAATAATTCCTCATAATTGCTGTCTACTATGGCAGAATAAAGGTGCTGGTGGATTAGGTCTCAGCTAGTAACTTTGAAGAGCTTGGGGTTCTTTTCTGACGGGAACATAATCACTCCTTCCAGTGTCCGGTCGGGCTGTCCACAAGGCGACAACTTGCGACGATACCCACGTTACATCTATGTTCTGGCGTTAGTTCTATGTCTACAAAATGACTCTGACCCGTCATTGAGAGCTCGCAGCTGTAGTGCTGCCACAGTATCTTCAAGCTGTCGTCACCTGGCGTCCGTTCAAGTACCGCCCCAGGATTCGTCGTGTGCGTTAAAATCTCCACATATGGAAAGCTGTCCTCGACTACGTTTGTGAATTTCTTCTAGCACCTTCGCGTCCCACACACCACGCGGGGGACATAGGCAGGAAATAACAGTAGTGACTTGCTGGCCAATTGCGATTATCGCCTAAGCGTATTCTGCAATCTCTGAAGACAAGTCTGGAAGATCAAAGGGGGCGGGGTGTACATCGACACGAGACCAGTACTGCAACTCGCGATCTTCCAGTGGTTTCCAGAGTTGCACTGTGTTGGGAGACACACAGAGACAGATGGACCTCTCGTGGGATCACGTACGTTTCTTGTAGAGCCAGAACATCTGTTCGTTCGGTTACAAAAATTTGACTGAGAACAAGCAAACGTGTGCGGAAACCTTCCACATTCCATTAAAAGAGAAAAGAAAGCACTGGCTACGTCTTTCGTTATGTGGAGCTTTTTTTGCTGTACTCTTCGTGCTCTGTTTACGGGAGTACTTCGCTTGTTTGCTGCGTTGGTCATTCTAGAGTACTGCCAACAGCCCCAAGAAAAGGGGAATCAGAGTTTGCAGGATCGTCACGTGACTGTGCGGGCCCATAAGGGCCTCAATATTTCTCAATATACCCTAAGGCTATGTTCGCAGCTGCTCTGATTATGGACGTCCTTCTCTGCAGAGGGCTTCGCCAGCAGATGTACATTTGTCCTCAGCGTCTCCCTCTTCTGTGGAAGAGCGCCGTCGTGTTTGTGGCGGTTGTTTTGGTGTTTTGCTTCGGAGGTTCCGATGTAGCCGCTGCCAGTGCACCGTTCCCGTCACTTTCGTTGGATGTTTTATGTTAGAAGAGAAGGAATGTGTGCCTCCGGATACAGACGCGTAGGTAGCAGCTCTTGACTTCGAGATCGTGTTTTGCCTGTTGACTTGAGTCTCTCTGGCTGGGCATCCTCTTCATCGAGACCGAGATGCCTTCTGGTCTTCCAAGGCCGACATAGCCGCGCAAAATCCAATCGGAGTGGCCTTGGAGTAAGTGTCTCCCGCTTTTTGATCCGCTTCGGACATGCCTTTGATGTAGCATCGTGATATCCCCTGCAGTTGACACATCTGAGTGTCGGTGACTGACACATAGCATCTGCTGCTTCATAATGTTTACCGCATCGTTTGCAAGCCATGGCGCGGATGCAGGAAACCTTCTTGTGACCAACTCCACTGCAGTTGTGGCATTGGAACAGTTTTCTCCTTATAAGGCAACTCAGGGTGACGAACACACCCCAGCAGAACATAGTTTGGCAGCTCACTACCTTGAAATGTGAGTTTTCACGACGCATGACTTTTCAAGGCGTCTGATGTCGAAGCGATCTTGCTCTCTGAGCGAAGATTCCGTTCCAGTCGTTCTTCAGTAGCGTTTATGTCGTCGTCCCGGATGACGCCGACTACTGTGGGCCCAGACAAGGCTGAGTAAAATCGAGACCGGTATGGAACGAGCATAAGTCCGTGGTTTTCAGAAGCGCCTGTGCAGCTTGTTCAGTTAGAATCGTTGACGGCGTTCAGGCTGAGACCGGTCGTTACACGTGACCTGACAGGTCAGGCTGTGACAGGCGCTGCGGGTTTCCATAAGCTTCAGAGCTACTCCGCAGATGTTAAACTGGCTTTTTGATGAACTGGCACGAAGATGATGGCAAAAGTCATCCGGTGTGTCGCTTTGATGGGCGTATGCTCGTGCTTTCTATGCTTGACCGTCGGGCTTACGTTGTACCCGGCCTTTTCTTTGTGCGACCAAGTTCCGTTCTCAGCGTGGAGCTCTCGTCCGCAACAATCTTGACGCTCAACAGAGGCGTTGATGAAGACTCCGAACATGCGCGATCTTTGCAGACCAGAGCTGGCTTCCTGTTCTCGAACCGCACGCTGAACGTTGTCCAGCTGTAATGGTGCTGCTGTCTTCAATGATGTGTGACATACACTTAAGCTCGGCGGCGTGCCGCGAGCCATGTGGATGCCCGCAGTAAACGCTGATATCCACACAAGATATTTCGTCCAAAGCGACCAGTAAAAAGCGTTTACAATCCGAATTTCTGAAGAGGTAGAGATTCCAACATCTCTAGCTTGGATAACTTTGTCGTCCTCCAGAATCAGCGCCATTTTTTCTGAACTTCTGAACCTGCGCCTCGTATTTCAGCTAACTTTTTAAAAGGTGGCGCAATTGAGCGTCCTCCTGGCACAACATATGTCCTTTCTGATATTTAGGACAATGATTCCGCTTTAAAAAATTACATTCATGAAAAAAGATTTTAGTTAGAGCGAGAAAAGCTTTTATTAAAATAATGCTGTTTTAAATAGCTGTCCTCTTCTCTGAGACCGGTTTTCATGCGTATACAGTCGAGGCTCCGGAAATAGTCCCATAATCTAAAATTAAGCTAAGCAAATCTCGAATTTGAACATAATCAAACCAGCCCTACAGAGAGAACCAGCTTAATTCCTCTAACATATAATTTAAAACAAAATCATATGCTAGAATGCTGCCCGAAGAAACCCAAGAACGCATGACAGGAATTCTTTCAAATTTTATCATAATACTGCTGTGTTTACAAAAACACTGCCGGCCGTTGCCCCACTTCTAATACTTTTTATGAGTGACTTCCGATGTTTACCAGGAGTATGCCTTGAGTGTCGTTGCGGTGGCGCTATGATGTGAGACTGAGTTACGACACATCAAAATCGTATAAAAAAAACTACTATTTGAATAAATATATATAAAAAATGTGAGTATTCATAAAAAATGAAAATAAATAAACACACAAGTTATAAGATGTATTCATTGAAAATAGGAACGCGAATCGGATCTATTAGCTCCTAGAAACTTGGAATGCGTGGGAGCTACGTCTTTGAAAATATCAAGACTCGCATAACTTAAGACAAACCTCCGAGACTAGGAAAGGGAGGAAGAACAACACAACACGGAAAGACTGTGTGCTGTGTTGTTTTCGCATTTTTCCCAGTTTCGGAGGGATTTAGTCTTAAATTATGTTAAGCCTTCATCAGTTCGTTTGCGCCCTGGCTACTTTGTTCGTTAAAACTTTCACTTTTTTTTTATTGTGCGTTAAAGTTTTGGCAAATGCATGTCAGATTCTGAACTAAGACACCGATGATGAATTGCCCATTTATTTGCCAAGAGAACGATACACATAGCACGCGCAAAGACAGGACATTTGCACCACGAAGAGGAGCGTTAGCACAGCTGCCACCGGCAGCTACGGCTGGGGCCGTGGGACCGACGCCTTCAACAAAACGTGCAACATTGAGAATACAGTACAGAGATTATTAACAATGTTTCTGTTTGCCATCAAAATCAGCCTTTTCGTACTACCCATTTGTGAATTGATACCCATCTTCTCTCAATTCTTGTGAGGCACCAACCGCTTAAAGGAAAACTAAAACAATGCTGCATTTGAAAAACAAAAAGTTTATTTGCTTTTCATGATTACGAGTATCCAAAGCATATTCTCACTATTGATGCGTCAAGTATCCACAACAGCGATTTCAAAGTCAGCACCAAAGCCGCTGCCTCCCGGCGTGTTCGGAGGGAGCAGCGAGTTTTGAGGTGTTATACAGATCTATATCTCAACATTTCCGAGCATTCCCGCAAGCCTTAACCGAGCACTCGAAAATGCTGCACGCGTTCTGCACTGACCAGTGGCACGCGCAGAGCGATTGAAGCGTCTGGGCAACCGAAACGTCACACACCCAACTGTTAGTTTTTTTTTTAATTTTTCTCCCGCGTCTATTGATGTGACCCGGTCAAATGCTCGTGTTATTCGTGTTCACAAGAAAAAAAAAAAAAACGCGTTAGAAGAGATCGCATCCGTAATCGTTTTTTTGTTTCAAGAACCTCTTCAGCGTCCCTTTGGCCTGCATGTCACAAAGGCTCTTTTTTTTTGTCACATCATAGCTTTGAGAGTTATCTGGTTTTGGATTTATCCTCACGGGTATCGCGGTGTTCCTTACACACACAAGAAAACGCGCGAGTGCACTGCACGAGACGGAAACCGACATTCTTACCATTTTTCAGAGCGCGCACAATAAAAAAGTGAACTTTGTTGCATGGATGTCAAAGAAGATGAACGCACGAAAAACTGCGAGCCTATTCAGCCGCGTTCTAACTCCAGAGGGTTTTGTCGCCATACCCTTCCTCATAAGCGTTGCTTTTCCCAGACGTTATTTGGAATGAGGATTCACGAAATAAAGGCACTACTTTTTAGATTAATTCACAAATATAATTTGAATATATAGGAACGTGGACGAGACCAACTTGCGAGACGCTGTCGCAGCAACAATGTTTACTTGCTAAGCGGTGCGTGTTTATATTAAAAAGACAGGATAACACAATAAACACGAGCGAGACAGGATGCAGAAGAAAGACAGGAAGGATCGACTCGAACTGCCCCACTGCGTCGCGGTGATTGCCTACACCCCTGCTTAGCTTGCTGATTTGCTTCCAAACAAAATGAAGGACATTTGTATTTTGGTATGTCAATTTCGAAAATACTCGTAAGGTTTAGCGTTTACCTGGAGCAGTTTCTAGATAGAGCATGGTGCAAGAACGAGGTTTTTTATATATCTATCAGACCTCCAACCTCCCTGAGCACGCAGATCGTTTTACCCTGTATCAATACGTTTTGCAGCATATGCGGAATTTTTCGCGCATTGTTGGTTAAAAAGTCGAGATAAAGTAACACACATGAGCGTACACGCAAACTGTAGCCTCCCCCTGTCCCCATCTCTCCAGATTCACATTTAAAAGAACGCTTTTTCGGAGTGCAAAAGCTCGTTCAGCACACTGCCTGCTCCTTGCAGGGACTTACTCAAAACTACTTGCTTCTTCTAAAATAAAAACGATAAACAAGCGTTAATTGCTCGCAAGCCGCAAGCGTGCCAGTTGGCGCGCTGCCGACTTCTTCATATTAATACACCTGCACACAGTTTCAATCGTGGTGGTCGGAACAGTTCTTCCAGGGATTGTTCCGGCAGTGATCGGAGAGTTGGCGTCATCACGCCCTGATGCGGTAGACAGCTCCCAGCCGATTTTCAGCGAGATTAAGATGCCGTAAGGGGGATCCCGTGTGTCTAGCCTCGTCGTGAAATAGAGACCCACCATATCTTTCCCTATTTTTTTCCCCAACACATTGTAGAGGTTTACCAGCGCTTGAATATGCGTATCCAGGACTGTGATGATCGGGATGACGTCCCTGCGGCTGCCTTACCAACCACTATTTGTTTGTTTTCCTCGCGTTAGAGTAGCCTTGAGATTGAGAATAAGAATTTTAAGAATAAAAAAAACATAATGCCGTCATCATTCATACCCTTCTTGTGAAATGTTTAAGAAATATTCTCTACTTGTGCGTTCGGTACACCTGCGCTTGTTATTTTTTGTTTTCTTTCACGGATTGTTTTTACTTTGCTGTATAAGACTACCTCTTATAGGGCCTGCCAGTGATTTGTGAGGCACAACAAAACGCCAGATTGTTGAATTGATTAATAATGACCTGTCACATCTGAAGACGTCGTTGTTTGAGTCACCGCCATCCTGCGAAGCTGGATGCAGATTGAGGACTGATATGCCACTGGTATTTTTTGATGTTTGTCGTTTTTGGCCAATTTCGTCAGTCATTTTTTGCAATCATGTACTCACTCTTCAAATGTAGGGAATAATGATGATTGTATAAAGCTCTATAGG
>JAZHYW010025874.1:0-143798 GCA_037355805.1 Ixodes ricinus | reverse complement strand
AGCATGGCCCAGGCTGCGTTCAGACTGTTTCGCCAAGCTTTGCCTGACCACTGAACAGCCAGCCTGGCCCAGGCTTGTGTTACACCGTAAAAGCCAAGCTTGGCTAGACAAGGAACCTCAAGCGCTCGAACCGCTACGGTGTGGCCGGCTAGCCAGGTCGGGGCTAGCTTGCCCCTTGAGCAAAACGGTGCTTGGGCCGGGGAAACTTTTCCCCGGCTTTCGCCCAAGCTGGCCCAAGCTTGAACCGGTGAATTGTGCTGCTTGGGTTTTGCAGTCAAGCTAATTCATTGGCATGTCTCGATCGATAATGCCACATATTTGATGCTGGCTAGGCAATGACGGCAATTTACTTTTACATCCTCGTTATTCCAACATTGGGTTTAAGAACCCCTGGCCTGTTGTGTAGTAGTAGCCCACTCTGCAAAAAAGCATCTCTGGGCACAAATGGCAAGGTTCTCCTATGCTTTGTCTATGCAGTATTTCCATCTGGGCGTGCAAATGACTAATTCATGATCAATTAAAACTTTTTTTCGGAACTTTTATTGAAAGGGGCTAGGGAGGAGGCTCAGCGGGGAGCCTATGCCTTGTCCTGGGGAGAGTCCTGGGGCGAGTCCCGGGGCTGGGGGAGCCATTACGGCTTCCGAACACCTCTTCCTGCCGCCTCCCCTGTCGCAAGACCCCCTGCAGCAGCGACTTCACCACCATTTTTGAAGCTGCCGATTGTCTCATTTTTTTAGCTTCGCACTGATGGCATCTACAAAAAGACCGAAAGGTCGAAGACCAATGCCTTCAAACCCACATTGCATGGTTTTAGTAAAGCACACTCCCAAGCAGCACGTTGTGAATGGGCCAAGGCTCTACATAAGTTCACTTGTGTCTGTAGCATCGCGATGTACTGAAGAGCTTGACTCCGCAATGGACTAAACGTTCTTCCGCAGCCTCAACCAAATCGTCGTGAAATCAAGGATGACTGGCCACCATTAGCTCATTTTGAACTATGTGACTGAATATATCATGCACAAAGCAAATGAACAGACGCGATCAAGCTACAAAAGGCAGTGCTGGCTCACTTGCTCTAGCAGAAGCCTAGCCGCGGCATCCTCCGCTTAAAGGCTTGCTGAAATGAATTGCTCTCGAGCTAGCATCTGGCACCCATGCGAATTATTCGTTAACCCTGAACAGCAGTGCTCCTCTGAAAGGCTGGATATCTCAAACATATTTATAAACGTCCCGAACTGAATAAACCTGTTTAATACATGAAGGAAACGCGTAAAAAGAAAAAGTGCTTTGCACATGGGTTTGTTAAACAGGCAGCGAAACATGACACAAAAGTATTGTCTTCAAATCTCCTAGAAGTTTATTACACACCGCATGTTCCGTAGAGAAGTACAAACGTGCAAGCGATCTGCGAAATGTAAAGCGGTACTACTAAGTCTTTTATACGGCCTGAGAAGATTGCAAAGCAAAGCAGAGCCGGGGGTAATTCTAGGTCCATAGTTGTCCGTTCTCCCGGCAGCTGGAGAAATGTTTTCCCCGATAATTCTCCCGACAGACGCCTCTCATTGGCGGTGGCAATCAGTTCATCGAATGACGTTTCATTGACAGATCGTTGTGTCGACACGCTGTTCCATCAGCAGATTGTTCTACAAAAAATTATGACTAGCTCTTCTTTTTCTGGTAACAAAAGTTACCCTAAGTTGCCGCCGCAAATGGCATGTAGGGTGGGACACGTGGGTTAACATTCTTGTCACGACCCGCTCGCAGAACGTCGCCGCGAAGCTGCGTGGACGGGTCTTGCCCGGCTGGTGACACACCCGCGTAAAAGAGGAAGTGGATATTCTGCCGGCAGCCGGCACAATAACCCGGGGAGACAGAATGCCGGCAGTTGCCCCCAATTGCGTCTCGTCAAAGGAAACGGATTGTGACGAAAACAACTATTTGAAGCGGTAGAGCAGTAACTCCCTGGCAAGGTGCTCAGATCTCATATGCGGCGCGACCAGTGTTCAATCGTCAGTGTGGGATTACTTTTTGGTTCTAGGCATTTGGCGATACCTGCGGGTATTTTTTCTTTTTTTTTTTTACGATTAACACTGAAAAAAAAATTGATGTTGTCGAGCGAAACTTCGCTGAATAAAATGGTATCAGACTCCCTTTCGGGGGGTGCATGGGAGGACGGCGAGGCTTGGGCCGCCGGCGGGCCACCGCGAAGCGGCGTGTACAGGTGGAGCCAACTAGGGTTAATATTGTTCTAAACGAGCAGCCGCAGGCTGTTATACACGCGCCGTCCGAGTGATGCACGCGCCGTCCGAAACTGGCGCGATTTTGTTTTTCCCCGCGGCTATGTCACTCCGTTCACCCCTGGGAAGGGCGCAGTCCCATACCATTTAATTCAGCGAAGTTTCGTCCACAACATTCGTTTTTCTCAGTGTTAATCATAAAAAGAAAAACGTGTTGTAAATATCGTCAAATACTTAAAAAATGTTCCGAGAAAAACAAAATAAGCCCACACTGGTGGATTGAATCAGGGTCCCGCTGTGTATGAGACAAACACCTTACCAGTGAGCTACTCTACAGCTCCAAATAGCCGTTTTCACAATTCGTTTTATACGAGACCCAATAGGGGACAACTGCCGGCATTCTTTTCCCGGGCTGCCGATAGAATATCCACTTCCGCGAAAACATTTCCCGCAGCGAGCGATTCGCGTAGCGAGTGTCGGTGATATGTTAGTGTCGACGAAACGTGTCGATGAAAAGTTGTCTATGAAAGGTGTTTCCACGAACAGCAGAGAGAACAAGAAAGTCAGTATTCTACCGGGAGTTGCATGATTTCAGGCAGCTAATGGGTGCGACTCTCCGTAGAATTTCGGAAAAATTATTGTCCCGGCTGCAGGGAGAATAGACACTGCCTAATTCTATAGAAAATCTGGAAGAGTACCCGTAGAACAGCGGTCACTCGTTGCCAACAAGCAGGTTGTTGTGCACTTACCAAAAATTAGCGGACTTGAAAGATGTATTCCGAGATATTTGTCGATATGGCCACTGGAGAACAACCACGTACACACACAAACGAGATGGTAGGGCTCCGTGAAGTTTCAACACAATGCGGTACAAGCTGTCATTTGCCGAACCAAACCACATCACGAGAATTTCTGTGACTTCTTCGAAGAAATTGCTTGATGCCGATATACGCGTAGAACTTTTCAAACACTGACCCACACACGCCGCAGCTAAGAGTTCAGTCAGGGCCAGGGAAAGTAATGCTGGTAGGGGGAAGCAGATGGGTTGCTGGAGAGGTGAGGAGGAAACATTCCCCTCTCTCCAGCATTTCGCCTGCATCCTGCTTCTTCAAGGCCCCCAGGCGGGTGCGCCCACAAAAGGCTTATCTTCGAGGGTCATCCAGAACAATGCACACAGCGAGAGGCTTTGTCAGTGGATAATTTTGTGAGTTCGTTCCAAAGTTGATAGTGCAGTGGATGCTATGTGAGTGGTCTACCAAGCAGAGTCCTTCAGGCAGGTGCCGTGTTGTGCCTTGTGACCCGCTTGGAGACCATAGTCACGTGACCGTAACCGGAGACACGCTTGGCCTCTAATACGAATAGGGTACTACTCTCTGCTGACAATACTGAGTGGACAGGACAGCAGCACGAAGTCTACTCGGCGAAAACGTTTCTTGGCAATGCAGTACAAGGTACAGGCCCGCGCTCCCTCTCCTATTTTTGAGCGCTGAATAAAGCTGTGCGCGGGCTCTCATCCTTTCCACCGCGTTGCCAAGTAAACTACCTCGCCGAGATAGTTTTGGAGTCGCAAAGGAACTGCCCTTCCCAAATGTTAACGAAAACGTGAGGTATGAAGATGCTATGTTGTACGCCGTAAAACCCACACTCTAAACTAAGATGCAAAAATAACCGCGTCTTCTTTCTGCGCACAATGTCCCCAAATGAACTGAAATTACAAAGAAAACAACATTACTCAGATATAAGCTGTGCTGTATATATCGCAGCACGCTAATAACCGATTTTTTGTTTCGCGAGGGTTGTGCACATGTAACAAGAGCTGTACCTTTTCTTAAACCATGTAATTATAAATGCAACACAGATGCAAAAGATCCCCAAAGCTGAAGTTAAATAAAAACAACGCGAATCTAGCAAAACGATGACAACACTGAAGGAGTTCTGGGCTCGAAAGTGCTAACGACTGATCACATAGCAGAATAAATAAAAAAATAAAAATATAAGCAATAGCGTCTGCATATTTGAGGAATTTGCTAGAACAGTGAGGTGATATGACGTCCCTAAGGTGACGCAAAATTCACGATTAAATAACTAAACATTTGTTTCGGGTGTTAAAAAAGTGTTTTAATGTATATTTCGTTGTTGTTGACTTGGGCGTCGACGGACATAGCGCCGCTGCTTGCGCCCCTGTCGAGGTGAGCACTACTTTTTACACGTCGTAACGACACTATATCGCGCGTAGCAATCGCGACATGAGAACTGCCGTGTATTGTGTGCGTGCCGTGTATTGTGTGCGTGTTCGCCACGCACAGCGAACACGACCTTTGGTCCAGGCAACGGCGCGCGGGCTGATGCAACCGGAGACGCCGGCGAGTGGAGAGCGAGCCGCGGAGAAGAACGTGACGCCTGCGTGAAAGACCAGACTGGGCGCGGTCGCAGACCGAAGAAGACGTTGTCAACCGAATGTAATCAACCAGTTAAATAAATATATATCCTGCATTATCCTAAAATTACCGGTACATCACAATGGCGACGAGGATGGGATCCATGCAACAAAGATGGATATAAACAACTGAGCGACATCGGAACAAAGGAGACAGCGGTAACGTGAGTGACGCCCCATCTCAAACCTAAAGAATGCCTCGCATCGGGAAAATTGAAGAGTTCGATCAGAAATCGGAATCATGGTCTTCGTACATCGAAAGGATCGAAGTGTTCTTCTCTGCGAACGACATTCCGGAATCAAAGCGAGCCGATGTTCTTCTCTCTATCGTCGGACGAGAAATGTACGGACTGATACGGAACTTGGCAGCACCTGCTAAACCAAGCACCAAGACGTACGTACAGATCGTTCAACTAGTGCAGAACCACATCGACCCGACGCCCAATGAAACGGTCGAACGCTACAAATTCCATCACCGGAAGCAGCTGGAATCCGAAACCATCGCAGACTACGTAGCTGCGCTCAAACAGCTTTCACTGCAATGCAACTTCGGTGTTTCCCTCAACGACCGACTTCGAGACAAGCTCATTGACGGCATTAAGGACGGAAACATTCTCGAAAAGCTGCTGGCTGAACCGACGCTGACATTCAAGGCAGCGGTGGATCTTGCCACTTCGATGGAGGTAGCCATGAAGGATGCGAAGGAAATAAGGAGCGAGACCGAGACCCAACAAGATGTCAATCGCTTGGTGCAAGGGCGGAAACACAAGACGTCACTTCCGAAAAAGGCCAGCGAAGGAAAAGGAAAATCTCGCACAAGCAGGATCCCATGTCACCGCTGCGGCAAAACCAATCACGACCCTGAAAACTGCTTTGCAAGGAACAAGACTTGTAAATTATGCGGAAGAACAGGACACTTCCAATTGGTCTGCCGTGACAGGAAACGAGATCCACAAGACTCAAGAAAAAAGGACAAGCCAAACTTCACCAACCATGTCACTACACAGAACTCGGGAGACGAAACTCCATTTTATTTCATCGACTCAAGCTACCCGAAACCCATCACAGTAACTGTGGAGATTTGCAACAAACCTCTTCAGATGGAGATTGACACAGGCTCACCCGTGACTGTGATCAACCTGGAGACGTTTCAAGAAATTCTTCCAGACATCCAGTTGAAACCTTCGAGAATAACGCTGAAGCTGTACACCGGCAAGCCCATCGTTCCAGAGGGAATGGTTCAAGTGGAGATGCGGTACAACGGGCAAGTCAAGCGTCATGAAATCCAAGTGGTGAAGAATGGGGGACCTCCCATACTGGGAAGGGCATGGCTTCAGGATTTTCAAGTGAACTGGAAGGAAGTGCACAACGTGCGTGCAGAAACCTTAACTCTCGCAGGTGTGCTACAGAAACACAGTTCCATCTTTGAAGGTCCAGGAGAACTGAAGGACTACGCCGTGAAACTCTGCGTGAATGATGATGCTCAACCAAAGTTTCTCAGACCAAGGTCAGTTCCCTACGCCCTCCGACAAAAGATCGAAGAGGAGCTGGATCGTCTTGAGAAAGAGCACATAATCACTCCTGTGATGAGGAGTGAGTGGGCGACTCCAATCGTTCCAGTGATGAAGCCAAACGGACAAGTGCGCATATGCTGGGATTACAAGGTTACACTCAACCCAGCTTTGAAGCCAGATAGGTACCCACTACCGAAGACTGAAGATCTCTTTGTGAAGATTGCCCACGGGGAGAAGTTCACCAAGCTGGATTGTAAGCAAGCCTACTTCCAGATCCCCTTAGCGGAAGAATCAAGAAACCTCACTGTGATCAACACACACAAAGGGCTCTATCAGGTGAACAGAGTGCCATTTGGAATAACCCCAGCATCAGCTATCTTCCAACGCATCATCGAAGAACTCGTGGGAAACTTGCCGTACACAGGTGCATTTCAGGATGACATCGTGGTAACTGGCAAGAACGATCAACATCACCTGCGGAACCTGGACATCGTACTGCAAAAACTCAAGGAAAGTGGCCTTCGCTTGGGAAAAGAAAAATGCTGCTTCATGCAGGACTCCATAGAGTACCTAGGACATGTTGTAGACAAACAAGGGATCCACCCAAATCCCAAGAAGGTGGATGCGATCCTACAAGCGAAGACGCCCAAAGACCAAAGAGAACTCAGAGCATTTCTGGGACTCCTGAACTACTACGGAAAGTTCATCAGCAACGCAGCCGACATCCTACATCCGCTACATGAACTGCTGCGGAAAGATAAAAGATGGGAGTGGTCGAGATCATGCCAGAGAGCCTTCAACGAAGCGAAGAAGCAACTCACCAAGCAGAGTCTGCTAGTGCACTATGACCCTGCACTTCCTCTGGAACTGCACTGTGACGCATCGAGCCATGGCATTGGTGCAGTACTTCAACACGTACTACCCAACAAGCAACGGAGGCCGATCGCCTTCATGTCAAGAACGCTTTCTAAGGGTGAGCGAAACTACTCTCAGATTGACAAAGAAGCGCTGAGTCTAGTTGAGGGCGTAAAGAAATTTCACCAGTATTTGTTTGGACGCCACTTCACGCTATGGACGGACCACAAACCCCTGGTATCGATTTTCAATCCCGGTAAGGGAATCCCAGGCACGGTTGCGGCAAGAATGCAGCGATGGGCAATCATCTTGTCAGGGTATGACTTCGACATAAAGTACGTGTCGACCGATAAGAACGTAGTCGCAGACACGCTGTCGAGACTCCCAATGACTGACAAGGGCGCTACAAAATCAGAAACTGCAAGAATGGACGAAATCAAATGTCTCCATCTGGAAAAGTTTCAAGCACTTCCACTGACACATAAGCAGATCAGCAGAGAGACACGAAAGGACACCGTGTTGTCTAAAGTTTTAAGGCTCACCATGGATGGATGGCCGGAACAAGTAAATTCCGCACTGTTAGCAAAAATAACACGCCCAGACGTGTAAACCGTTGTCCCATAGCGGACAGGTCCAAACGTGTTCGTTTTACACGCAGCCATGTGTGTTATTCGCCTACACACAAAGTGCCGCCTATTGTTTACTTCGCGTGGGTTGTGCGAAAGTAATGGATTACTGATTCGCACAGGCAAGAAGTTAGTGCGGTGCGAGCGTGGGTGATATCCTTTATAATAGAAAACAGGGCGGAAAAAACGGAGGACGTAGAAGAAACACACGGGACGTCCTCGTCGTTTTTATCGTGCTGTTTTTCATGATGATTTCAATCCACTTGCCCAAATATCCATTCTTCTAAATGATACCATTCGCACCTTGGCACTGTAAAAGCAGCATGGCACAGCATAATGTTCAGAGTCGCTTCGGGTTGTCATGTGATAATCAGTCCGCTAGTTTGCAACTCGAACGCATTCACCTTTCAGTAATCGGGCGAGACATGTCAAAATGTCGAGAGTGCCGATGGGCGAACGACAACTCATATTCGCGAATATTCGCAGAGGGCTATTGCAGATATGACAGGACGGCCATTATTGACAGTAAATCGAATAATTCAGAAATACAGGGATGAAGAACTTCTTGAGGACGCGCCGCACAACAGGCGCCCTCGAGCAACGTCGGTGGACCAAGATCACCAGATTGTTGCAGCTGTAGCTGTAAATCCCTTTCAATTGGCGCGGGAGGTTGCGAAGCCCTGGCGATCGAGGCATCCATCCCGACAGTGCGCCGAAGATTCTCCGAGGCCGGACTGGCAAGCCGCATGGCGGCCCAAAAACCGCTCCTCACAGAATCAAATAAGCGAGACCGGCTTCGATTTGCCATGGAGCACGAGTCATGGACGCGGAAAGACTGGGCCAAGGTGGTGTTTTCCGACGAGTCGACGTTCACGACTCGGTGGGACCAACGGCTCCGCGTGTGGCGGCCAGTATGTTGCCGGTGAGAATAGCTTATTTTTTCACCTATCCCTATTAAAACGTGACTTTAGAAGATCAAACATTGTTTTTTTTTTCAGCTTCGAAGAGCAGTTTGTGCAGAAGGTCGCCTCCAGTGGTCGAAACGCCATCAACGTGTGGGGCGCGGTGTCTCCAAATGGACTCGGACCGCTCTTCAGGATTGAGGACAGCATGGCGTCAGACAACTATTGCACAACAATCGACCACGTCATGCTGCCTTACGTCCTGGATGGCCCGTTTCCAGATGGAGACTTCGTGTTCCAACACGACCAGTCCCCAGTTCACACGTCACGCCAGGTCCGGTCCCTCCCTGAGGAACGCTGTGTCACGACGCTGCCTTGGCCCCCAAAAGGAGCCGACCTCAACATCGTCGAACACGTTTGGGGCGGATCAAGTCAACTATGGCACGGCGTCCTCTACACCGCGCCACTTCCGACGAACTATGGGAAGAGGTCAGCCGTGAATGGGTGCGACTTCGGGGCGAGCCAGACTTCGTGACCGCGCTCTATGGCTCCTTGCCTGACAGGATGAGCGCTGTGGTCGTGGGTAACGGGGAGATGACACGTTATTAATTTCCCTATTCAGTAACACTACTGTTAAAGACCCTCTCCAATGACCTCGATCCGGTTGGAAAAGCTTTACAGACACAGTTGCGACATTCTTTTTTGCCGCGATGACCATTGCAGCGACTACTTTTGAGACATATAATTAAAATTCTAATCACACGATTGCTATGTTGTGTCCGATATTGCCCTACGTGGATATTTTCTCATCGTCCAGATTTCTGTTCTCACCACTACGTAACTTTTGTCAAATTGTTCAAAATTTGAACGCAGTAAAAGTAAAGTGTCATCTACTGTATTTCAGAATTTTTGTAAACATATGCGATAAACGACCGAAAAATAAAACATGTGGCTCCTTGCTGAACGTCCACACCTCTGTAAAAGCGTTTGTTTCTATTCTCGTCTCCAGACACGTGCTTTTAAACCCCCAATAAACAGCTTCATTATTTATCTGCCAAACGATCGTACAATTGATGTAGAAAGGCGCCTTAGCGCGAGACCCTCATTCGACAGCTTGGCATTTCAAACGCTTGGAGCTGTTTGCTTATTTGGAGTCAAGAGGGTTACTCGATTCCTCGATGTGCGTCCGTCACAGGGGTGAAGACAGCCACTGTCGTATTGAGAACTCCCGCGCCTACCAAATTGACCTCAAAATGACGCTCGCTTCGGAGCTAAGCGCTCGCTCCGAACGAGACCGAAGCGCGTGCATTCTAGGGTTTAAAATGGCGGAGATGTTACCACCCTAATAGAGACGTGGCGCGTGTGTATGAAAGATTTTAATTGAAGACGGGGATACACCATTCTAAGCAACAGCCAAGCACGCGCATGTGCACTCCTTGAGAAAGCGATGCAAGCACCCGCCATAGGCACCAAATTTCAAGATGGCACCAATGTGACAAATGCAGGTAAGGGCTTCAGTTTTCCCGCCTCCAGCGCGAGCTTCGTCTTTGTTAATAATGCTTTTCGTGCGTCGCGTGCTTGCACACGCAGCCAAAGCACTCCAGATTCAGCGAGCGCGCGCTCGAGACCGGGAATACGGGAAAAAAACGCTGTGACGTTCTTACCTTGATAATGATTGTAGGACACAAAAATACCGTGCATAATATTTATAGAACGAACGCCATATTACAATGTCTTTAAAACCAACAAAAACGAAAACGATTTTTTCCACAAATTTATGTATTATTCCTGTGAGGGAATTCAGTCGCAATAGGAATATTACAAATATTTCATCCGCAACGCGCGCCAGATTCCGCTTAAATTTTGTTGTGTAATATTGCTTTTATTGCGTCAGAGTGCAAACGGTATTGTTCACGCTGGCACCGCGCTAACTTCTTTCCTGTGCGCATTGGTGGTCGTTTGCTGTCGCAAAACGCACGCGAAGCAAATAATAGGCAGCCTTAGTTGATTGTTTTGATTCAACCGATAACAGTATGATTCATGCTTAAAGGCGTCCGCAAAGTATCGGGGATTGTTATCGGAGTCATAGTAATAATGTACTAAAACTTCTTAATAAAAAAGCTGACCCTAAAAATATTTATACAAGTCATATTTGCTGGCGCACGTTGCTAGCGAAAAATGCTCCTCGTCATTGGCAAACGGTTTCGCGGTTTCGCCAACCGTTTTTGCGCTAGCAGACGACCCGGAAGTGCAAAGTGGTGCGGCGATCGCTAGAGAAAATTTGCCTCGAACGCAAGGTGCAGTTATAGTTGAAAGAGCAATCGGCAGGCGCCACTGATAGTACCGCGGGCAACGCGGAGCGGTGTTCGCACTCATATTGATCGTGATAGTACACCCAGGTTTTAATGCTTTTCGAATTGGAGATTTAATATTTCGTTTCGGTTAGCTCCTTTTTTGACCCCAAGTGTCGGGTCTATACGCCTATATAAGTAGTCGGCGTGTGCGTCCCAGTATTACCACTCTGTCCACCATAGAAAGTTGGAAAACACATGAACAATGAAGGCGCTTCGGTGAGCAAACTGTTAACATTTTTGCTGGACTTGTTATGTTAGATTTCGTTCCGGTTTTTAATAAAAATGATGTTTAAGTATAGAACAAACACATCGCTGCATATTTTGGTTTTCATGTTCCCTGGTGTATTTCCACACAATGACTGATAAAGATGAGTGTAGTTGTACAATACAATGGGCTTTCGTCCATGTTTTCTTACGATGTGCAGCGGTTATGAATCCCGAAGTTTTCTTCGGAAAAAAAACGTTTTGCCGGTTGAGCGACGATTTAAAGGCAGCTCTGGACGTTGTCCAAGATGCCGACGAAGACTTCGTTGTCGACATTATACCTCCTGACCTGTCACTTGACACAGATGAACAAGAGGCAGATGATGATGCCACCGGCAGCGTTCAAGTGAATAATATCTCAGGTAAGAGACCGAAGTTTTATGAATATTGAGCAGGTCCTGTCGACATTAGACACAAATAATGAATGTATAGATGCTTGATTTAGGTAATCTAGGAGCGCGCTGCCAAGTGAATGAGAAGGACGCTGACAACCAACCGCGGCGTGCCAAGCGGGCAAAGCTCACAAACCCAAGCTGAATCAGCAGCAGCCCTGAGTACACGTGGTCATCTTCAACGAATGTGGCTGAACAGCGAATAGAGAAGCTGAAGTCTGACTTCTCAGGCAAGGCTCCAAACGAAATCTTCAGCACATTTCTGGATGAAGAACTGTTGACTCACATGGTAATACAAACTGGCACGTACGCAAATAAAAAACAAATGACCACGGCTTTGCTCTTAGCGTGGATGATTTGAGAAAATGTATCGATATTTTCTTCTTGAGTGTATACAACAAGCTTCCCAGTCAACGGCTGTGCTAGTCCCTTGATAAAGGCGTTAGCATCGCGTGCGTCTCCAAATGTCTGAGCAGGCAGCTGTTCCTCAAAATAAAGCGGTTCTTGCATTTAGCCGACAATGGTCTGCTTCCAGGAACAACAGAGAAAATGTAGAATCTGCGTGCATTGATGAGCTTGCTAAACAAATTAAGGCAACATGGCATTTTTCACAAGGCACTATCTGTTGATGAGTCCGTGGTGAAATACTTTGGTCACCACCGTTCCAAGCAGTTTATTAGCGGGAAGCGAACTCATTTTGGATACGAGAACTTCATGCTGTGCAGTGCGGAAAGTTACTGCTGCACATTTGACGCTGACTGCGGAAAGTCTTCCACCACAGACACCAGGCAGATAAGAACACGTGTTGTACATTCATTACTTGAGGCCGTCGCAACTCCCACAATACATGTCCTGTTCTTCGACAATTGTTTCACTAGTAATAAGCTCCTAGTTACGCAGCAGCAACTGGGTATTTGTGCTACAGGATGGACCCGTGAAAATCGTCAAAAGAAAAGTCCCTTCGCCTCCAATAAGGAAATGAAACCCTAACAGAGGCGAATTCTGTTGGTGTTTCAAACCAGATTCTGCAGCACTTTTCGTAAAATGAAAAAAATAACAGTGTAGTCACCATGGCAACAAACTACGATAGCATTGAACCAATATGCTCTGTAAAACTGTGGTCTGCTGCATAGATAAGTGAGCGTGCTGCAACCAAAGCTGTTCAGCAGCTACAAGAGCGGAATGGGAGGTGTAGACCTTTTAGACCAAACTGCGAACAACTACCGGATTGGTATTCGGGAAAATAATCGTGGTGGGTGCTGTTCACAGAAATGCTCAGCGTAGCGGTGGTAAATGAATGGTAAATTCACCAGATCACAAGAGACTCAAGGCTAGAACTTCTGGCGTTCATCAGGATTATTACTCCCTACTATCCGCGTCTTGGTGAGCGAAACCCAGGAGTGCGAAGGGCTCCAGCATCAGTTGCCTTGGATGTAGTGCTAGACAAGGATGTACACTTCCCATACAAGCTCCCAAATCAATTGCGTTGCCAATCTTGCCACCAAAGGTCGATGTGGGCCTGCTAGTATTGCGATCTTACTCTGTGCCTGAAACAAGGTTGCTTCAAGAAGTTCCACGCACAGAAGTGACGCCCACTGGAAGTGCCATTTTAAGAGCCCATTGAACTATATAAAGTATAGTGCCATACGTTTGGCAGCAATAAATGAGTTTTCATGAACGTTTTTACATGTTGTTTCGTGCACCTACATACGTGTGTGCGCAAAATTTCAATTGATTTGGATGGCTAGATATTTCACGGGCCTTAATGGGTTAACAATGATTTTATTAACCTGAGTCTAGAGGAGAGAATAAACACCAAAACGTAAAAGATACAAAAAGTAGACAGGACGACGTCTTAAACTCAAATGAAATATTTATTTAGTCTACCTCCTTATTTAATCTCAATCTCAAGGTATTCACCACCAACAAAACAGACGAAGTCAATAAAGTTAAAGCGCCACATTCTACACCATAGGCGTAGACTTCGGGGGGGGGGGGGGCATCGGGCTCGTGCCCCCATGGTGAGATCCGGGGGGGGGGGCAGAGCCAGACCCCCCCCCCCCGGGCCCGGGCCATGATCCTTACCGAGACGCTATTTACGTGCCATGTAACGAGCTTCTAGTAGTGGCATGTAAACGAAATAGCGCCCACATTGCCTTTATTGACAAAATACATAGGAATCCCAGCGTGCTTTCGATAGCTTCAATCTCCAGTTCTGGCGAAAAGGTAACGCGTAAAAGCAGCACCCCCCCCCCCATCCGGAGAACTTCTCAGCCTGCCCCTCCGGGAAAATGGAAAGTCTACGCCGCTGTTCTACACCATACAATGCAAGAATGTGGACAACCTTACAGGTCAACGCGATAAAGCAACATCCATCTTTCTTCAAATTTGTACAATGCACTGCCTCTAAAACTTGAACAACAGGATCGACACCAAGTGAAAGGAAGATGTCTCTGCCAAGAATAAGTTGTCATTCGAAGACAGTAAAGCCTTAGATTGTAAGGACATTGTTCAGTGATGCGTTAGAAATTTGATCGTGCGTCCATCATATCACAGATTTGGTAGAAAGGCAATGGAAAAGAATGAGTAGTGTAGGATGTGATAACGGTTTTATCAAACGGCCATTATATTTGGTTATCAAAAGCAGAAGAGAAACAGAACTTCATCAAGGAAGCCCTTTGTTGTGATCTCATATTTTTTTTAGATTCCTCACAACCTGTTGGCATGTGGGATGCAGTTCATAGTCGACACGGTTTTTAGTTAAAATTTTGGGTGTAGCAAATCGGCGCTATATTAAAGAGCTGTGAGTGAGTGCAAAAAGGCCTACCGGGAAAAATCGATATGCTCCGAGAATGGTGTTTTGTATGAAATACCATTGGGGTGTGTGTTTAGATGCGTAGGACAGATGTCACGCTGCATCAATGAAAGATTAAATGAACATGGAAACGTGAAGAACAATGCACGAAGCGCGGATAATCGCGAAACATTTTAATGAATTTAACAACTGCACGGCACTCTTGTCGGTAACCGGCAAAACTCACCGGACAAAAGCTCACCGGACAGAAGCTCACTGGACAAAAGCTCACCGGACAAAAGCTCACTCTTTTTTCGCAGATCACGGACCAAAGCTCACCTCATTTTTTTTTGCTATCCCAGGCGAAACATGGGTTGGGACGAAGTGCGGACGCAATGGACATTGCACCATTTTTAGAACTGGCATCCCATACCATGCAAAGGTGTCGACAGATAAGCCATAACCGGCAGAGAAGCAACGATTTAGGACTAAAAGTTAGGTCACTGAAATTGAGTGGAGCTGAAAGATCAAGCTCTCTTGACACACGGTATGCCGGAGAAGCCTTGTGCCAAGCCCAGATAACTTCGTGAACCGAAGTTTTTGAACCCGAAGAGTGACCGAAGAAGCGAAGTCACCCTTTGTCGACCTCGCATTTTCATTGTGCTTATGTCACGCTAAACGCGCACATAAATGTTAGGCACAATGTCTCTTCTCTACTGATGCATGGGTTTTCTTGGGGTTCCGGTTAATATTTGAAGTGAATGACTAAAAAAAGTTAATTCGTTCCGTCATTGAGCGTCTTAAATGAATTTCAAATCAAGGATTATCTCAGGGTGTCGTGAAAAGGAAACTGAAGCAAGAAAGTAATATACACACCATTCAGTTGCGAAGTTTTAAAAACGTTTCAAGGAGCGTGAGTGTGGCCTTTTGGACAGATGACCAATTTAGAAACCTGTGCGGAATTTTGAATAGGTTCGCGTTCCTGCCACCACATCTTGTCTAAGAAGGGCTAACCTACATCAGGGAAAAGTCTACCGGTGACATCGGCGACCTGCTGGACTACTTTGATTGCACGTATGTCAACGGCCCTTCCGTTATGCTTCTGTTTCTTCTGCGGTGGCACCAAGAGCGAATGCTTCCCTTTGCCTGACTGTGTGCCGATGACGACCGGAGTTTCCCCGGAACAGTGGAATATGTGCGACGCCACTCTTCAAGATAAAGACCGGACATACACCAGCGAAGGATGGAATACCGGGTTTCGAAGTTCGTCGGCCACGGCCATCCAAGCGTCTGGATGCTGATTGAATGCCCACAGGACAATCAGGCGTTCGTTGCGGCGGCATTGACACAAGCCCACAGAGGTGAACTCCGAGAGAAGCGGGTGCGACAAAAAACTCTGTGCCTGCAGAAGCGTGTGAAAAATATTTTCGAGGGATTACAAGTACACCCAGATCTGACCAAGACTGTTGGAGCCAGTGGGAGACTGCATTCGCTTCTAACCAGTCGATAAAAAAAATATTTTGTCTACTCTAAGCAACAAACCAGGCGCCTGTCAGATTTAATTTATCGTTGCATTTTAGTGTCGCACGCATGCACCTAGGCTGTCCGCAGACGTGTTAAGACCAACATAACATTTTCTCCTGGTGAGCTTTTGTTCGGGTCCGTGAAAAAATGGGTGAGCTCTTGTCCGGTGAGCTTTTGTCCGGTGAGCTTCTGTCCGGTGAGCTTTTGTCCGGGATTCACTCTGCTCGGAGACTGAAATCATACACAAAAGGAGGAAATATGTAAAGAGAGTAGTCGGGAGACTGTGTGGATAAAATCTCTATTCAAGTGTATAAGTCAGGTGTTGCTACTGTTTGAAAGTAGTTAAAAAATATTTATGAAATATAATGTATTTTTGAAAGCGTGAAATAGGAACCCCAATTCTGATTGTCCAAAATGTCTGAAAAACAAGCACTTTTTTAGCGTTTTTCTCTTTCTTTTTTTTTTTTGGGGGGGGGAGGGGGTTGAGACATGTGTTGGTTTTAAGGCCGTTTCTTTGTTTTTCGCGGCAGTAGGTAGAAAGCACGTCTTTTGAATCCGAAGTGGTGACTTTGTTTAGAATGGAGAGAGAGAGAGAGAGAGAGATCCTATTGTTAAATTTTAAAGGAGGATGGATCTTGCCTTATCGCGTCGACCTTAACGTTGTCCAGATTCTTCATTGTGTGATGTAGAATGTGGAGCTTGACCTGTGTAGACTTCGTCGCTTGTTTTTTGGTGATGATCTTGAGATTGACACTATATAAGGAGGTGGACTAAATATATAAGTTACCTAAGTTCGAGGCGTCGTCCTGCTTATTTTCTGCCTCTTTTACGTCTCGATGTTTCTTTTCTACTCCATAATGAAGTTAATTCAACATGGCGAACGTGGATCACCTTCTCAGAACTCGTGATGTCGTCAGCGCCGCCGTTACATGAATGTTCACCAACAGAACAACTAAAGCTAGACCAAACCGTCCGACAACCCTCAAACCGAAAAACTACCGGAGTGCCCTTCATCTATTCAAACCGCCAACAACCATTTGGCTGGCAGCTCCTCTGCTTTACATCCTTCACATTTTACCGCTGCTTAAAAACCTCGAAAACAAAGTGCTGTCTTTGACACTTAAAACAATTCTGCAAAATAAACTAGAACACATCTTAGGCCAATAAGAAAGCCTTCGCTTGCTTATAAAGATATCTTGTTTAGCAGAAAGAGAGCAGATATTTGAAGGTATTCATCACCGTTCAAACTCGAGACACGCCAACGAAGGCAAAATTAGCGATGAACGACACTCGCGGAGTCCGACACCACGACTACATGCGCCACGACGGTCGGCCCACCGACAACCAATGCAACAACGATTGATACGAAAATCAAACGCTTTACTAGATCGTTCCATCGACAACCATCAATATACGCGATACCTCGACGCCGCCTTTATGCCTGCATAATATCGTAATTAGGTATTGCAAAAGGTATTGGAGGAATCGGAAGGATCTACAAATTCTATAATGGCGACTATCGACCTGAAGCCGACCGGTTTGACAGCATCCGACATTAGAGCCGACCACTCCGACTGTCATAAAGAAACAACACCGGAAAAAACGACCAAGGGTTGTGAACCAAAAGTACTTTTTCTACCGAAACGGGCGAGGAAATTTGAAGGTAAGGGAATGCGAGATTACACTTCTAGATCTTGGCTACACGAGTAGTACGCATCCAAGAGGGTATATTCAAGAAGAAGGTGCTGTTTGTTGGATTCGCAATAATAAAAAAGCGAAAGGTACACAAGAAAATGCGCAAGGACACGGAAGTAGTACCACCGGCCAGAGCCTTAGCGAGCACCTCTTGTTCAGAATGCTGGGCATTACTGAAGACCAAAAATCCCGTGCACCGAACGCCTGGGCTCCGCCTAAGGAAAACAATAACTTAAAACATGCATAGGTAGACCATATTCAGTAATCATACTTACGGTACATGTCGACTTTCATGGATAAACCTCCATTATATATTTCGATCTTGAGAGCGAATTGCCTTTGTTGCTTTTGCTTGGATGTCTCTAAGCACCGTGTGTTGCTTTCTCTCCCACAGTGTTATATAATTTTGCATTCGCCGTGCTATACCCCAATATTCGCTCCCCCGTGGTCGCGGGAGGTTGATAAAGATTTAAAGTTACATGATTAGAGGAGGATTACGCAGACGAGCGAGGAACTGGGTGGCCAGAAACTGTGTGCAGACCATTAATTGAGTGCTCCATAAACGGCTAACCGAAACGGATGCGTCTTGGGATTCTTCGTTCTCAATACAAAAAAATAGGAAACCCGGAAATCCTGACTTGGTCGTCGTCTTGGTGTGTATAGCGAGGAATGCCCAAGTTTGTTTTGCTATTTATGATGGTGAAAAGTCATAGAGCGCACATTGTTAGACACATAGTAGCATTCCTGTCAAAATATACACATATTTCATAGAAAAAAAAGTCAGGCAAAATGAAGTAAGTAGGCTGCGTGTAAAATTAACTGGAACTCAAACTAGATTGTTATACGTTTTGCGTTCCACGCTACATATTAGTGTAGTAAAGAAGGCAGAGATTTATCTTGGCAATACTTGTGCTAGGTACCTTTCAAGACCCATTACATTCAACAGAATTCCTGTACACAGACTATACATTCAGGACGACATGAGCAAGGTTACCTCGTGAGTGCCCTAAATATAAAACAAGCTGAGTGAAAAAAATAAAATTTAAATAAAATAACTTCAAAATTGCGCAGATATTTGGTCAATCAAATAAATAAACAATATATTGCAAAAAAAACGTGGCGTAATTTATATAGTATTGTCAGATTAATTTTGCCGTATTCTCATTTAATTGTGCGTGATTAACATGCCAATATTACAAAAGTTTTGTCGGGTAAAGAAAGTTTCGCATTTTTTAATGTCAACCTAAAGCAGCCTGCACGATTACATCTCGTCATCCCTCTCCAGCAGAAAAAGAAAAAGCGGCGCAAAGGAAGCAAACTTATTAAACAGGGTCGGTTCCAATTGACGGCTTGTTCATTCCTTTAGAGGAAACAAGAGCAAACTCAATTTAATGCTATTTTTTAAGACGTTACATTCATACGATTTCTGCAAACGCTGAAGTCAATGCGCTTGTGTAACCACTTGGACCTGTATATACTAGGCGTCAATATTAGCCATTGGGACTAGAGGCACACGTTTTGTTTTTATAAGAATCTTGCACCTTAACTTTTATTTAATTTCACATACTCGACTGTTTTATATATTAACACTGTCATTATTGAATATTCTATTGTACTGCATGTCATCATAGGTCCACGCCTCCAACCGTGCCGCCGTCTTTTTTTCTTTAAAAAAAACACATTTATCTTTCTATCATTTCAATTTTCTTTACGTTGGGAGTTTTCAATCGCATCGATTGGGCAGAGCTTTCACATTGTTGATTGTTTTGTCAATATTTATCGTACATTCTCCTTAATATCGTGTGCCATATTTGCTATTACCAGAATGCTTTTTCGACGATTTTTCCGAATAATTGCACTATTTTTGCCTGTTTTGTTTTTTCACAAGCATAGTGACGCCTGAAATACAATTTGCTATGGCTTCATGAACCGACTTCCAACGATCGTAACTGTCTAAAACAATGCCGCGTGCGTAGCCTACTGGAAACGCACCTGACTTGCACGCAGAGGCCCCATATTCGATTCCTGAGGGCCTCGCAACTTTTAATATTGTGTTCTAATAATGACTTCTACACCATCCGCAAAACTTCACGTTTAAAATGTTCGAATGACGAGCATTCTATACTTCGTTTCAGCTTAAGTGAGACGAAGCCAATGCTACAAGCGCGAGCTCCTAGCTTTCAGCTTCCCTGTCAAGCACGCGCGCTCGTGCAGTGCAAACACTGCTCAGGGCCACACGCTCGCGCTTGTAGTATTGGCTGCGTCTGGACGTAAGCTGAAACTAAGTATAGCTCGTATGTTCGTGAAGCTCGTGCGCCTGCAAAAGGTGCTCCTCGTGACTCTACAAGATCCGTCCGCCCACGCTCGATCCTAGAACGACACCGACATCAACGCTCAACCACAACATCGCTTATAATTCTTATTTTGTTTTGGGCACAAGGTAGCTCCACTAAAGGTTAAGTTTTTTTTCAGTTATTCGCCTTATCATTTCTCATTCATGACAATATATTGTCCAATGTGACGAGAGGTGTATTTTCCAGTGCACTGTGAAACTTAAAATACTATCGAGGCATCGAAGGTTCCTGCGTCACCGACTTTGAAAATGGCGAGCCATGAACGTAGGAGAAATCAAAATCGTATAGAAAGAAGTGCGACGATAAATATAAATAAAACATGTTTGCTTTTTAGTGGCGATCTTTGCAAGAGCACTGGCATTTTGTTTGAACTTAGAATTGAAGGTCCTAAAACGCGCGCGAGCCACTGCTTAATATTTTTTTTGTATCCGCGCACTGGCTTGATCCTTTCCTGGTGGAGGGTAGGGGAGTATGTTGGATGGAGCGGCAACAGTTAATTTGTAAGCATTTCTGAAGACACCACGTTTTCCCCCACGCATGGTATGTATATTCGCATTTTGTATATCGGAAGTTTATAAAGGAAAATATCGCACGATGTTGATTACACTGGCACTTGCCTTAAACGTTCCAACAACACTCTGTAGAGGATACCATTCCTAGGTTCAAACAGGTCGATGCCCAAAATTATGTGTGCAGATGAAGGGGAAGATGATTGATACTTTTTTTGTTCCTCTTGAATTGTCTGTAATTGAAGTAATACATACACCAACGAGTCAATATTGTGCGTAATGTTCAAGTCAGTACGTCACGTTCCAATTACACAGTAGCCCCATATTTTAGCTTCCTGTAAACATGCAGAAGTGTCTAGAAAGTGATTGTCACTCTTGACAACGCTTTTGGATACGGCTTGATCCAAACAAAGTTGAACGAAGATTTATGGCAAACGAAAGCAATCGTATGCAAGTGTGCTATGCGATATGTGGTCGCAACTATTAAATAATGTGTAACTAAAATAAACTACTATACTAACCCATTCATGATATATTTGTGAGTATTGTCACTTGCAACTTTTGTCTCCCTGAACCTATCTTTTTTTTTTTTCCAGGATGCATAGGCCTCAGACCTTTTTGTTTTTAATCGATAATCACCGAAAACGCTCCGTGGTGTGAAAAATACAAATTCGGATACGACCAAAAACACAAAAGAACAATTCTTTATCTAAAAAATCAGCAGAACCCATCCTTTGGGAATGATTATCTACGTTAATGTGAATAGCATCAAACGGTGCGGAGTTATGCGCGTTCGTCAGGTGGCCGGCACACTCTAGATACGCCAGCCCACTCTTGGGGCGATTCTAAATTTGTTGACACTTTCACAGCCCTGCGCACGATCTCCCGCAGCCCAGCACGTGCGTTTGTGTCGCTTAGGAAGGCGAGCAAAGCACGCGCCATACGCACAAACACTCAAAATGGTACCGACCAGACTTTCTGGCGTCTCAGCTAGTCTCAACCAACGGTACTCTAAACGGTTGTTTATATCTTTACCATAGGACGCGCTTTACAGCGCTGTCACAGCTACCGGTGCGCGCGCGTTCCATGCACGAGGGCTCATTCCGCTCTGGTGAGGCTGAGCACGGCCGCTACATCACCCTCTCCCGAGCGCGGGAGAGGGTGAGCGAGCGGCCGTGCTCAGCCTCACGAGAGCGGAATGAGCCCTCGTGCATGGAACGCACGCGCACCGGTAGCTGTGACAGCGCTGTAAGCGCGTCTATGGTAAAGATATAAACAACCGTTTAGAGTGCGTTGAATGACTGCCTTCATAGCTCTGTGGTTAGCGCGTCTGCCTGCTGATCAAAGGGTCAACGGCTCGAATCCCAGCCGGCGCCGGTCTTTTTTATTTATTTATCGACCCGCGGCGTAAGAGGTTAGATAGCCAGATAGATACATAGACGAAAAGTGCGTGAAGTAGCCAAAGAATGCTATTCGCTTTAATAAAATATCAGTTGAAACCGTAAAATTCTACGTAGGACTTGCTGGTGACTCAAAATTAAAAGCAAGACTGGACAAACCTAGAAATGCCAGTTCCTAAAACTTTAGCGACAGTTACGACTGTTTTTCTTTCTTTTCTTTTGTGAAAATTCTTTCGTCTTAAACTTACGCTCTTAATGTTTTATTTTGTTACCAATAATTACTGTTTTTACAATATTTCAAAACAAAATATCGATATATACAGGTTTGAAAATATTTTTTAAAAACTATATATTTTCCCAATTTGTAATAAAATCAAACACCGGAAATTCTACGGATCATTTATATCACATAAACTTTCAGACGTGCATTGCTTATTATTGCCATGACCATCGTTAAAATTTGCAAATGAAGCAGTACCCAAAAGTTTCCTTTATATTTAAAAAGGCTGCATTTTTTCAAGCAAAACGTGCGTAAATCATCATCCAAGAGAACAGCCTGCTGGTGTTTATTTTGAAATAATAGTGCAAAATTATCACATCTTATTTTAATACAAATTTTTCGGGAGAAGATCCACTGGGCACTGCGATTTGCTTCTGTAAACTCAACCACAAAAAAGTACAACTGCGAGTAACATTACACAATTAAATGAAAAAAAATGAACTTCTTCCTCCCTCGCTTAGGCATTTATGCATATTGTAAAAGGCCTACCTTCATGAGTTCAAAAACATAGATAATACCACTGGCTGCCATTAAATCCGGAGCCATCTCAAGTCTCTGTACCCCATAATGATGAATTCCAGACTTCCATAATGTCTGTATACGGGTCGATCCTTTGGAGGTTCTTATATCGGTGTTGGCCGTTGCCGCGTCCCTGCAAAAAGAAACAAAAAGCGAGCAAGCATTTAATGACATGAGACTGCTAAGGCACTTGAGAAACTTCGTGTACGTTATCTTTCCCGTCTTTAATTGGTATTCTGTGTACAGTGTGACGGTATCAATATCCACAAAAATGATTTCCTCAGGTAGTCTGCACCTAGCTTAAAGTGCGGTATTCCTTCATAAACCATTCCTCGCAGAAAAAATAAAGAAATCATTCAACACACAATAGGTCATGCCTAATTGATGAGCGCGAAATAAACTAAAATTTAGAATGCCTGTTAAAATAATTCATCGTACTCAAACTCCTTCATGTCTCATTAATTTGAACTAAATTGAATGAACACATCCTTGTATATTCCAAACGGATATGTATTTGGCGCTACAAAAAAATTATTATTTAGACATGCCTAATTTGCAAACTATAATTTAAGAAATAATTTTACTTCAAATTGACTCTTTTATTTGGTATTTTTTTAGATTAACGATCTGGGTAGTTGTACGCTTAATACACATAAAGGTGAGCCGAACATATCGCAACCCCTACAGAGCACAATGACACCACTGAGTGGTATTTATTTTGATTGCTTCGTGTGCGGAATATAAACTGAAAAAATATGATTGTAAAATAAACAAAAATATTAATAACCCGGAAAGATGCGTGCTGAACATTTCGGACGGCGGGACGGTTTTCCTGATAAGGATGACAGCGGGAAGCAAGGCAATTGGTAAGGGTGTACGGACGCGTAGAAGCTTATTAAGAAAAGGTCCATGGGTTAGAAGAAAGATCGTGTCTATTCAACAGAAACCGAAGCGGAAAGGCGTAGCTCCCTTTACCTCGCTTCAAGAAAAAAGACCACCGCTCCTTTGGAATTCAAACATGCCCTTTCACCGGTGTCGAGATCAATATTTGCTAGTTTGAAGGTTCCCTGGACAAGTTTTCAGCAGAATACGGGTATCTCTGCTGCACCTAAACGGCCGGCGGAATTATTTTGAGGTAATCAGGCCTGGCCCTTAATTTAAAAAGCAACAAGTGTTCCAGCCAACTCCGCTGAGTGGATTTTATCCTTGCCGGGAGTACCGGTACTTTCATCTCGGTCACCTTGCGCCGTCCGGGTAGCCAGATCCGGATGGGGTGACGGACTTCGTTGTGGGAAGCTGGGCGGGTCTTGCTGGAGACGAAGTTGCTTCCCTTGGCCGTCGACGACTAAATAAGTTGAACTCGGGAGTTACTTTTCAATCAACAATTTATAACTTTTGTAGTGAATAAAAGTATAAAGAGAAATAATACTGCAAAATGATAAGTTGCCCTGTACGGGGTTGGGAAGGGGGTGGTCGGGTGTTAGCTTATCCAAGCTCGGGAGTTGGCTGGCTCGTGGGATTAGGTCCCGATTACGTGGACAGAAGTCCCTCGGAATCCCACGACCTGACTCGATTACGGAGCGACAGCTCTCGAGCCCCAGCGCAAATTGAACTCACTTGCCGAGTTTCCCATCAAAGTCACTCGTCGGTCCGTCCCCTTTTAGTGGACCGGCGAATCCTCGACGCGTCGTGAGACAGTCGCTTTTCACTGTCAACCAATCGGTTCACCCTCTCGCCACGTGGCAACTGCTTACACTCCCGGGTGGGGACCTACGGTCTGCGTACATCTCACGGTCAAAGGTCGGGCTGGCTCGGATGCAAGCCGAACCATTTCTCGCAAGGCGAAGCGGACAACCGACCCCGGTGTGGATGCGCCGACCAAGTGAGCCATTTCGTAATTCACTCTGCCATACCCGGTCTGATGTTGTCGTTCTGCCGCGACCCCCACACTCGGGCGAGAAAGACTAAAACGATGTAAACGCGCCGTGTAAACAGCGCCGGTCAGAGTCACCGCGCTCTCCCGGCCCGGAACACACGCTCCGATTCACTGGGCAGAAAACGCGCGTTCCGAACCTCGCGTCGTAAACTACGCCCGTCTCTCGAGGTCGCCGACCACGGGAAGTGTTTACGCCAACGCCCCTCCACCAGCAAAGTCCCCCTGGTGCCAACGGCCCACCCGCGGAGCCCTCGTCGATCCTTACACCAGGGTTTCGTTTTTTCTAGCTTAAAGTGGTATTAACGTTCCCCCAAAATGTACTTTTTTGCCAGGCGATGCAATGTGGCGTCAGAATAGCACCCAATCAATATTTTTGTACAACGTCGCCCATATTTTTATTAAAGTAAAATAACTCAACTGCTGGAAACCGAGACCGAAACTAGACTGCGGGGAAGACGAAATGTAAAGGAGGAAGGTGCTGACTTAAGTACCCTGGCTGCACCCGATCGGGATTTTTTTCTTCCTCTGGTCGGCTGTGCGAAGCTGAAGAAAAACGCGCACGTAACACGTCACACGAAGAACGAAGAATTCAAGCACGTCAGGTTTGACGTACGCGCGTCTTTTAAGCTCTTGCCAATTCGTGTTCGTAAGACGATTGATATCTTCAGTTAGGCAAAAGGGCGACGCCTCGGCGACGTCTTCGTGCGAATCAATTTGGTGATCGCGTATGGTATAAGTAATAATTGTTTCGATCGGTAAGCGATTTATTTCTTGAAGCTAGACGGATTCGCCGATAGCGCGAAAACCGCTCTCGAATAGAGATCCCACGCCTGTTTCCGCCGCCATCGCTTAGTGAGCTTCATTGAGCCGTCCAGCTAGCGACCCCGCGATACGACGCTATGTTGGGAATTACGCAGAGAATACACACAGCTTTTTTTCGGTTTGCTGTGAAAATTTCTTTTTAGTCAACATATTTTCAGTGTTTCGAAGCCACACTATTAGGTATGGTATACTTTTTCAATGATGTGTGTGTGTCTTGAATAGCTTATGAATTTGATAATATTTGGTGTGTGTTTCTAAGCCGTCTTGGTGACGCAGAGCTAAACATGAACAACAATCAAAAGAAAACCCAAGGTTATCGGAGCGCGCCTACAAGCACACCTCGAGACAAAAAACGCTTGAGAATTCGAACATGTCGGATGCCTTAGCTCTTTCTTCCCCACAAGTGGTGATCCGGACGTGACGAGCTGTCTCCTTCAGAACGGTCATTGTCTGGTAGGCGAGATGTTGAGCGTCGACGACAATCTGGAAAACGGTCGGGGTCTTGACGTGGTGTAATGGAGTGAACGGCTTTTTCGAGGAGTTCGCGGAGCTCGTGAACGTAGCCTTGGGACGTCTGTGGGGTCCGGATGTCTTGCGACGTGTTCGATGTGTCACCTGCCGACTGCGTTGCTGTGTCGGCAGCTATGATGACAAACGGGGCAGAGACCCCTTGACCGCGTCGGCCAACCCGGCGAGTACCGCGAGATCCAGCGGGGCTGCTGCTGCAAGGGCCATGTGAAAGTTTGTTGGCACCCGCTGAAGGAACAGCTCTCGGAGTAGAGCGGCGTCGATGTCGTTGACGCCTTCATTAAGAACCTGAATCATTCGACGCAATAAGTGTGTTGGGCGTCGTTCACCGAGTTTCTCGGTGGAGAGCAGCTGTTTCCCGCAGGAACGTTCGGGTGCTTCGATTCTTTGAAGCAGGACGGACTTCAGTTGATCGTGGAGTGCTGAGGTATACGGGCTAGACAGCACGTCGTAGACAGCGTTGGCCGCAGTGGGAAAGAGGACCGAGACGACGTTTTGATATTGGAGTCCTGGGGTTTCGATTCCAGTGAGGTGGAGTGGCGACTCTACCTGAACGAACCAGACTCGAGGATTGCGGTCCCAGTACTGCGGAAGCTGAACCACAGCAGCTGACTGTGAAGCTTGGGTCGAGTCCGGAGGTTGTCCTTGATGCATGCTTGCCATCTAGCGTTTCCGTCGGAATGTACGACAGACATCCGACACGTAAAGGCGTAGCCAACGTGCCTGCCGACGTCGTCAGTCGCCTTGACGCCGTCTCCTGAACACCGCTCCCCGATCGCGCAGAATTTTCTCGCCTACAGATCGAGGACGAGGAGCTCAAGAGGCTGCGATTGTCATCTTCGTTGGAGCTGCAGGATGTCGCATTTTCGGGTAACATCATTGTCACTTGCGACGTCACGACTGGAAAGCTTCGGCCCTTTATCCCTCTTTCAGTACACCGAAAACTTTTCGACGCAACCCACTGCCTCTCACACCCAGGCGTTCGGGCAACACAAGGCTTATGACATCCAGGTAAGTCTGGCCCCGTATAAAGTCGAGCGTCCGGGTTTGGCACGCTCCTGCATGCCCTGTCAGCAAGCGGAGGTCCATCGGAATCCTGTGGCTCCGACGAGGACCTTTTCCAAACTGATGTGCGGTTTGACAAAGTACATTTGCACCTGGTCGGGCGACTTTCATTATCGCAGCGGTACCGCTACCTTTTCACTGGCATTCACAAATGTATGAGACGGACAGAGGCGACGCAACTGCAGGGCATTACAGCGACCACCGTCGCTGCCGCCTTCATCTCGACGTGGGTGTCCAGGTGAAGAAGCCTTTCTGAGATAGTCACAGACCGGGGACGACAATTTGAGTAGCCGCTTTTCACAAAGATAACCGGCATTTTTGGGACGACACGATTGCGGATGATCACTTATCACCCGCAATCTAGCGGAGATTGTGGAGCGCTTTCATCGCCATCCAAAATCGGCAATGATGGCCCATGGAAGGCCGAACGAATGGGTTTCCGAAGCGCCTATCGTGCTCCTTGGCGTCCAGACGGCTCATAAAGAAGACCTCGGATGTTCTACCGCCGTGCTCGTCTATGGCGCTCCTCTGAGGTTGCCATAAAATTTCTTCGAGACCGACACACCATCATCGACAAAGCCCGACGCTTACGCCGAGACCCTCACAGAAGTGTCCAAAAACTCCGCCCAATTCTAACTCGATTAGGGACTACGAAATCACCATACGTTACGGAATACCTGAAGACTGCCACCTACTTGTTATTCCAACAAGAGCATCAGAAAAAACCACGACGTTCTCACTATTAGGGATCGTTTCCCGTGGTAGAAAGAAGGAAGGACAGGTTCGTCCTACGCATCAACAGGAAAGACGATGTCGTTGCCCTCCACCGACCACAAGCCTGTTCATCTTGAGGCTACTACGGCGACGTACAATCTCTGTACACTAAAAATAGTCAGTTCGAAGGATTTATAAAACATATATAAATCCTCACGGGAAGGGGGGGGGATGTGCATGTATGTTGTGACACATATCTAAACAGGAACAACAATCAAAAGAATGAAAGACGAAATTCTCGGGGCGCGCTTATTACGCACACCTCGAGACAGAAAACGCCTGAGAATTCGAACCAGTCGCATGGATTCACTCTTCCTTGCCCACACAAAAAAAAAAAACGAAAGAAAAAATAACGGGACGGGACGGGACCACAGACAAGATTTTCAGCGCGACTCAAACTGACCTGTTATCGACCGGTGCTATTCAGGTGGGGGGAAAAACATACCTAGAGCCAGAAATTGTGTTCTAGGTTGTTGAGCTCTCATATGCCATGTAAAATTTAAAAAGAACCTCGGCGAGCATAGGGACTTTGCCAATGCCCCTTTAACAAGACCTTCTCCAGAAATATATTTTAGGTCCCTTCTGAAGTACATAATTCCGGTTATATTGTTATATTTCAAGCATGTTCACTATATTTGTGTGCTCGAAATGTGACCTGAATATTTGAAACGAGAGCAAATTTACCACAGTGATTTCCATGAAACGTCAGGAACGTTAAGATCCTTGTTCCCACGAAGCCTTTCACGTAAGCTCAAAATCCCTCTTGTGCCTTTTTTTATTGCCGAAGGAAATACCCGAATCAACCAGCAAACCTGCTTTTAAACCATTTCCAACCGGAAGGCAAAGGTATTGGATCAGAAATAACTCGTATGCGATTTCACATGAAAGGCGACTGACTATTCGCCCACTAAATCATACAGTACCAATGTTTTAGTCATACAGTACCAATCATACAGTACCAATGTTCAGCGTTTAGACCTTAACCCTGTTTCGAAAAATACGTAAAAAATAAAAGGATGTTTTTATTTAATCTTAATAGTCTCCTCACCTTTTATTTCACTTGCAGGATTGCAAAACAATTTCAAGACGTACAAGTAAACGACCATGTAATTGCACATGTGACTGCTTCTCAATCACGTTTAAACCTTTTACTTGCCAATGTTCCAAAATTGGAACGTGTGAAACACGATTTCTTGTTCTCTTTCGGAATATACCTTTGTCTTTATTTTTGTTTTCACATACTGTTCATTGATTATGGAAAACACCGCAGTTTTAGCTTCTACTATTTGTCATTTTCAAAACTTTGAATCAGTGTTTGTGAAATGACATATTTTCGGTTTTTCCCAGCCAATTGTGGGTTGCGTCATATCGCAGAGAAAAATGGCATTCAAATGAACAAAGCAGATTTCAAATTAAAGGGAAATCATCGGCGATTATGTGATAAAAGATAAATAACCAAAGCCTGTCCGTCTTTCACTGTCATTGAGTTTTTTGGGAACGTTCCGTTTTTGGAACAATGGCATTGACTCCGTAAGTGTGACGTCATGGGTCTAAACAAACCGTTGCTAGGGTCGTTGTTATGGACAAATACATGTGGCGAGGTTTCGCTACGAAAACCCGACCGCTCAAAAATCAGGAGTAGGATTTAAACTTCTAAAAATCACAGATATAGAAAGCTTGAATGTCATATATGTTTCGACAGAAGTGTACCGGTAATTGCTTGTTTCTAAAATTTTCACGACTGCAACTTCCGGTCCTCAAGATACCTGCAGCAGACGACGAATGCAAGAAGTATGCCACCTGCCACACGCCGGCCAGCCAAGCCGGCTCCGTCGTTTGAATCGTGTGAATAAGGACGATATTCTGATATTGCATTTGTTTGAAATATAATGATTTTCAGTAACTTCAAAATAATTAATAGTAGGGTGCGATGCAAAATATGGTTTATCGAAAGTCCGGGCGTCGATCGAGATGATCATTTGCTAAAAGATCGCATTGGACCCGTGAGAAAAGCACTTCAGGCGATCAGTCGAGATCCAAACATTTGTTTGTGGACTCGCGCTATGCGAGGGTGCGTCGTATATCTGGTTGTAACCATCGCTGCAATGGTTAGTGAAAAATCGCGATAGACATGGAATTCTTTAATAACCTGACAACCTCAATAAAAATAATAATAATAATAAAAGAATTACCTTGGCGGCGAATGGTTTGTTTCTCATACTGGCCTGCACCACGGCGGTAATGCACTTCAGGTCGTCGTCGTAAATGAGTCTGCATGACGTGGTTTGATTTTACGGCATTTTCACCCCTCTGAACTACGCGGGGTTCTTCACAGAAAAAAACGAACATTGCAAAGGCCTCTACGACCACGGCTAATCCACTTGTATTTGTCGCTTGTTTACAGACGCATTTCAATGAAGACGCCCGCTGCAACAGAGGCCAGCAAATCTATCGCGTCGTCTGCTACCAAAGCAAAGTGGAGTGTAGTACTTCAGAAATGGCTTTCATTGTTGAAATACGACAGTGAGACGACAAGAACATCTTCATAATTAGATATCAAGAAGTTAGGTTGCTTACAAAAAATTATTTACTTACTTGTAAGCGTAAATCTTGCCTCATGTGGAGTCTCCATGCATTAGTCCATAGCAACGTCCCTAGCAACGGTTTGTTTAGACCCAGACGCCATGTTGTGACGTCATCACTTACGGGGTCAATTTGACAGTAGCAAAATTCAACGTAGCACTGTAGCCTGCACTTCGGCATAAATTTTAGTCTTGTTGTAGCGCCCCCTGTGCGGCGGTCGGCAGAAACTTGAATGGCAGCTTTCCATTGCCGTCTTTTGAGATTGTTCAGCACGAGTAAGCCGCGGCGTCCACGTGCAGTATGTGGCAATCTCACCACTTGTCAATGTAAGCTGAGAACAACCTTATGGCTTCTTTTTTGTGGCGGCACACTTCCTTACCATGCATTAATTCTGCTCTTATGACATGGCTCAACGCTTCCTGTACTTTGGAGGCTGCAGTTGAGCTTTTGTTCAGCCTTTCCGATGAAGAACGCGAAGATGCATCTATATGCCAGGTGCCACCTGACGAAGATGGCAACATTAGTGACGAAAGAGCACGCGAACGAAAATGAGCTCTCTGAGGTTGTTCCCGCTGATGTTTGTGGTCACGTCGAAGTCATGCAGTGCAGCGATGATGACGTTGATTCTCCGGAGTGCACCAGTCTCGAGCCACAGCGGAAGAGACCCGCGAGGAAAACCCGTGTGGAAACGGTAGTGGGTACCTCACGCGTGTGCAGGAAAAGCGCACAAAGCTTTTACCAAGGCGGGGAACAAGACCCCATAGCCTTCTAATAGAGCGGAGTGGAGTCAACATTCTCCGTTCCACAAAACGCTTGCCAGCCAGCACCCTCGGCCGTTGGTAGAGGAGTTTCCTAAGCTTGCAAACATGAGCCCCTTTTAGCTGTCCAGCAAAATGATTTCTCCTGAATACCTTGGGTTGCTCGCTGAAATGACCACAAGGTATGGACTCCAAGAAGGAACCGAGTTGGACGTCACAGCAGCGGATATTAGACAGTTTTTGGTCTCTTACTTCTCAGTGGCTATCATTAAGTTCCCTCCGAAGACTCTTACTGGAGTACGGCTGAAAACCTTTGCATGCCTTTAGTGGTGACAGTCATGCCCTGCAATAGGTTTAGGCAACTGAAAATATTTTTTAACATTGTGGTCAACACTCAGTTAGAGCAGGTGAGAAGATGGCGAATGATTTAGCCTCTTTTACGACGAGATTTCAAAATGTTTCCACCAGTTTGGAGTGTTCCACGAAAGCCTCAGCATCGACGAGTCCATGGTGCTTTATCATGGCCACCACTCGTGCAAAATGTTCATACGCGAGAAGCCCAGTAGATTTGGCTATAAGATATGGATGATGTGCTCTCCCAATGGGTATCCCTATACGATGGAGATATATTGCGGAAGAAAGGAGAAGGATGACAAGACTCCCCTCGGGATCAGGGTGGTTAGCAACATGGTATCTGTCCTGTCTAGCCCTGAGCAACATGAGGTCTATTTCGACAACTTTTTCACTTTTTACGGTCTCCTGACGAAACTGGCTGACGAAGGAATAAGAGCGACGGGGACTGAACCAGAAACAAGAACTAGTAGTCGTCCGCTGAGGTGCCAGAAAGACATCGCAAAAGCAAGGAGCTTACGACTACAAGTGTGACGGTGCGGTATACGCATGCAGATGGCACGACAACGCAGTGATCACAGTTGCCTCTAACCATCTCAGCCATGAGCCTGTTTGTACTGCCAAGCGCTTTTGACGACGCTGCAAGAAAAAGAGTAGACATTGCGCAACCATATCTGATCAAAAATATAACGAAGGCATGGGAGCTGTGAATGTTATGGACCGCCTCCATTGGTAGCTACCGCCCAGGCTTAGAAGCAAAAAGTGGTGGTGAAATCTTTTCAGCAATGGTCTCAACATGACTGTAGTCGCAGGATGGATCCTTCACTGCGAACTTCACACGGGCACAAATGCCGCCATGGCGCAAGCTTTCAGGCGGGACGTCGCCATGTCCCTGCTTCACCTGAAGCAGAAACTCGTCCTGCGACCTGGACCTCGGGTTCATCCCAGCATTGCGGAAAGGAAGAATGACGGTCACTACATTGTCTCAGCTACACAAGGAAGGTGCGCGGAGTGCAAAAAAAAACACAACAACAACAACACTACCAACAAATTCCACCAGTGCGAAAAGCGGCTGTACAAGAATTGCTTCGCAGCTTACCACGGCTTGTGATTGTGAAGCGCTGACTGCCACGTAACACATACATTGAATAAACATACTTTTCAAGCACTCTTTTTTATCTTTATAGTTCTCAAAGCCCTATGCAAGTAGCTAAAAGGTTCTCTTCAGATAACAGAAGCAATTCCCATTTTACACTCAATAAATGTTGTTTCAGACGACACTTGCATTTTGTATACTGGAAATGCCGATACTCCAAAAATGGAACATGCAAAAAAACATGCCTAGTGATTGTTAATTTGGCAATTTTTTTTCATAGTTAATTCAGAAGCCATATGTGAATTATCAACAGCTGTTTTAGAATTTCGAACATTGCGTCGTAGTGCGGCGTTAAAACGTTAAATCATGTTGCAGTGTATATACACACTGATTTAACAGAACTCCTCAGGAGCGCAGATTACAAATTTATTATCAACATTTGTTCGCGCCTGACATTGGATGCTATGAACAAATTATTGGCAGCGTATTGTGACAGTCGAGGAAACGCAGCCTGATAAGCAAAATGTGGTAGAAATAAATCAACAGAACGTAAGGAACAAGTCAGCAAGTGAGCTGGTGTATATCAAACATTTTAGTGAAAAACTCGAAACTGAGGTATTGATAGACGACGACAAGGGATAGAAGGACAACGCCTCGGACACAGCTAAACCTTCATTGATGACAGAATCCTTATAGGGGGCTGAAAATATACGGAAGGAAAGGGAACACTTCTTCATACCACCTCTCTCAACAAAAAATACGGCACCGGACCTTTAACATTGGGGTAACACTACAAACCACCTGAGACCACCAAGGATAGCACATAATTAAAAAAACGCCAAAAAAGTCACAAACTTCTCTGGACCCTTCACTGAGGGAGTCAGCTATAAAGATCTACACAAAACAAATTAAGCTAAAACAATTACTAGAGATTCCGAAAGGGCTTCCATTCCGCTTCTACAGACAATCAGGGCTTGTTCACTGCTTTCCCATGCTTGGTTATTGCGACTGACTCTTTCAGCAGACGCTTGTGGCCTTTTTTTCTCCTACAATTCTGGTTGTCAAGTTCCATAAAGGCACGAATTTGTTTCATCTCTGAATATGATTGGATACCTCGGAAGAAGGATCCTTGTTTTTTGACAAATCGTTTATGTTCGCCTTATCTATAATCAATACAAAGTTTCGTTTCACCTATATAGCACAAACCAGAATCAAAAAGGTATCTTGTAAAATACGCGTGAAACACAAGTAGCACACTTTTCCCTGTTTTTTTCTTCTTTTTAAGCCAGCTTTTTGGGCGATTAGCGAAAGGATTCAACCATTTTAAAATACCATCTGGGCTAAACGCCATGCGTAAACCAAAGTTATCACCAAATGATTTTAGGTTGAGCGAAATATTATTGAAGAACGGTATAACTACAATCTTTCTGTGCTCGGGCATTTTCTCTTTTTTGTCTTTTGCAACAATGTACAAGAGCTGCTTGGAAATAAATTCTTGAGAATGTTTTGCATCATTAAGCCGGGACAACACAACCTGAATAGAAGTCATAATGGAGTACCAACAGGACTTTTGAGCCTCGTTAATCATGTTTCGAACCAATTCTGCCTTGACATGCTTTGAATGGCAACTATCAAAGGAAGTATTGGTTTAGCATTTACTTTGCCATTTGATCAACATAACCGCGGCACCAACCTGAGCTGGAGGTCTAAATACTGAAGTACGTTGATCGCTGGCTTTTCTATAAAGAACTGCAACTTTGGTGCCTACCTGTACCCGGTATTCTCGATTGCACCTGCGAGGGCTGAGTCAAGGACACAAACCAATATGCCATCCACGTATCTTCTAATAAGTTCTGAGCTCGGGTGATAATTGTTTACCATTTCTGGCACTTTTAGCTTTAAGCTCCGGAGGTATTATTCTGAAAAGGCCAGGGCTACAGCCAATCCAATACATACGCCTTGACGTTGAATTCACTTTTGCTCATCATATTTTCAACTTTCGATTTTAGATACAGTTCAAATATCCTTAGAAAAACATTTTTCTCCATACCAGACCGGTACTTAAACCGAACTAAGTTTTCCCCTACAAACCAACGGCCCCTAGGAAGCAAAATGGCTGGTTCGAGCAAATAATACAAATCCTTGATATCTAAGGAAAATATCGTGCAAGCTTTACCATTAGGCGGTTGAACATCTGATGTCATATCCTTGGAAGAACCTAGTGCTGACGGGCTTCTGAAATCTAGGCAAGAAAGACAATTCTGAAAGAACGTGGAGACAATTTTTGCCACTTGCCATCTTCGTTGATAACTACCCTCAGACGAACGTCAACATTGTGGTCTTTCAAAAAGAACTTAATGGCAAACGTATATTTCAAGTTACCATTTAGTCTGGCACCCAAGGATGTAAAGTGACTGTCCTTAAAATTCCTTACTATTTCATTCTTGTGTCGACCTAGATCACCATCAAAAAATCGAAACAACCCAGAAACAGCGAGGTTACATTTCTCTTGAAACATACTGAAAGGTAGAACAGCAAACAACCCCCGATTTGTCTTTCTCTAGAAGCTTCACCTCTTTGCTTCCAACTCTTTTAAAACCCAGGTTACCATACTAAAGTTTCTAACACCTGTCCAGTAAGAAGAATCAACTAAAAACGACATTATCCTAAAAGCGGTTGACATAAGTGCATTTTTTCTGCAGTTTTTAAAATAGCGTTTGACATATCGTTAATCGACGAAAACAATATTCAAACGAGAGCGTTTTAAATTTCCGCCAAACTTCAGACCATTGGTTAGACAAATCGCAGTTTATCTGGTGAGCTGTATGCCAAAGGGATTTACAAGGGCAGTTTTTATTGGGGTAGCGGTTGACAGGAACCTAGGATTCAATTTCTTCAAACACAGCTAGGTGACTGGTGCGCGACCGAAAAATCCGCCGGACCCGAGTATCGAACCCGGGACCTCTTCTCTCTTGCTTGTTTTTATATTCTGTCTCAGGGACCGGAAAGTTGTAATACAATCTTTCAACTTTACTGCTTGCCACTCAGTGTATAAGGTCGAAGCGTGAAAATGTTCTCCAGTGAAAGCGGTCCACAATTAATCTGCGAGTTGACTCAGAGTTCACAGATGATCTCAGGTGAAGTTGCGGTAGTTGTTGAGGATCTTCCTTTTCCGATGCCATCCAACTTGCAAGTTTTCCAGGTGGTGAACTTGAGTGCCATTATGGAACTCGATAACCACAATTATAACAGAAAGAAGCGATCACAAGAGCCTGCTGAAAGAGTTAATCACGATAACCTAAATCAGGAATGCAGTGAACAAGCCATCGTTTTCTGTAGAAGCGGAATGGACGCGGTTTCTGAAACTCTAGTGGTATTTTAAGCTCAAAATGTTTTGATTTTTTGTGTAGTCTTTATAGCTGACTCCCTCAGTGATAGGTCCAGTGCAGTTTGTAATTTTTTCACCACGTCTTTTTTCTTTTTTGGTTTGTGTTTGATGTGTTATTTTTGGTGCTTTCAGGTGGTTTGTGGTTTCACCCTATTGTTAGAGGTGCGGCATCGTATTTTTTGTTGAGAGAAATGGTGTAAAAAAAGGTTCCCTTTCCTTGCTTTTTTTTCAACACTATATGAAGTGTTCTTTCCTCCATAAAGGTTTAGCTGTGCTTGAGACGTTCTTCTCCTATTCCTTGTCGTCTTCTGTGAATACCTCAGTCTCGGGTTTGCAGCTAAAATGTTTGATATACACCAGCTCAGTCGCGCCCTTACTTTCTGTTCATTCATACTCCAAGATGTAAGTTTTCCATCTCCGTCCTCCCTTCATGCACTCACATTCACACGGATCTACGTCCATTCATTGTGGGTTCTCTGCAAGATCGGCTACCGGGTGTCTCGGTTGAAACCGGAGCTTTCCTACATCGGCAATTGTCTGAGGTAAAGTGTATGAACCCTGAACGCTTTCACAACATGGAGAACTTGCAAGTTGGGTGGCATAGGGAAAGGAAGATCCTCAACGACTACCGCAACTGCACCAGATATTATCTAAAAACTGTGAGTCTACTCGGGGATCAGTTGTTGACCGATTTCATTAGAGAGCATTTTCACGCTTCGACCTTATATACTCAGTGGAAAGCAGTAAAGTTGAGAAACTGTAATCCAACTTTCCGGTTCCTAAGGAACAAGATAAGAAGAAGCAACTAACAAAAACCTGGTTCCTGTTAAAAGGTTACCACGAGGGAAACTCTTCTCGTGAATCCCGTTGGCGTACAGCTCACCAGGTCAACTGAGAATTGTGTCGCCAATGGTCAGAAGTATTGCGTAAATGATAAGCCCTTTCGTTTGGATAGTTGTTCTGCGATGAACGTTATGTCAAACACTATGTCAGAACCAGCAGAGAAATATGCTATTGTGTCAACTGCTTTTATGATAATGTTGTCCTTAACAGATGTTTCGTGAAGGACAGTTGTTAGAGACTTTAGAGTTGTAACCGGGGTTAAAAAGAGTTGGACGAAAAAGATGTGTGGCTTCTAGAAACAGACAAATCGGGGCTGTTTGCTGTTGTGCCGTCGAATAAGTTCCAGGAGAAATGTAACCTCGATGTTTCTGGGTTGTTTCGATCTTTTGATGGTGATCTAGGTCGACACAAGAAGGAATTAGTAAGGACTTTAAGGACAATGACTTTAAACCCTTCCGTGCCAGACTAAATAGTAACCTAAAAGATACGTTTGCCATTAAGTTTTTTTTTATCAAAGCGCAGCTCTTAGCCGCCCGTCTCCGGCTTGAGCGGCGTTGCCGTTGCCGTCGGCGTAACCGCGGCAACGTTTCGGCATGGTCCGCGCGGGGTCACGTGACCCCCCCCGGGGGGGGGGGGTTATTGGACCGCCCGAACCCCCTGAGGGGAGTCCGTGACCTCAGGGGTGTCACGTGACACCGGTGATGTCAACTGAGCCCCTGAGATCACGTTACCCCCGTTAGGTCACATGACCCCTGTGAAGACCCGTGACCCCGGTGATGTCACGTGACCCCTGTGAGGTAACGAGGGTCACGCGAGGTCACGAGGGTCACGTGACCTCACGGCTACGCCGACGGCGACAACGACGCCGACGCCGCTCGGAGGGAGGAGTCAGGATGAGGAGGTGCGGGGGAAAGAGGAGTGGTACACCCGCCCCTCCTTCCTTCCCTCCTTCCTTCAGAATTGTCTTTTTTGCTAGATTTCAGAAGCCCTTTAGCACTAGGTTCTTCAGTGGATTTTATATCAGATATTGAACCGTTTCATGGTAAAGTTTTGCATGATATTTTCCCTGGATATCAAGCATTTGTATTATTCGCTCCAGCCAGCCATTTTGTATTGAAAGGTCCGCTTGTTTCTAGAGGATAATTTAGTTCGGTTTCAATTCTAGTCTGGTATGGAGATCAATGATTGTCGAATTATACTTGAACTGTATCTAAAATTCACATTGGTAAAATGTGATGAGCAAAAATACATTCAACGTCAAGGCGTATGTATTAGATTGGTTGTGGCCCCGGCCCTTTCTGAAATATACCTCTTGAGCTATGCGCTAAAAGTGCATGAAGTGGTCAAAATTATCACCTGAGCTCAGTACTTATTAGACGAGACGTGGATGACATATTGGTTTCTGCCCTTGACTCAGCATTTGCTGGTTTCATCGAAAATACCATGCACAGGAGGCACCGAAGTCGCAGTTTTTTTTATAAAAAAAGCCATATAACAACGTACTTCAGTATTTAGACCTCCAACTCAGATTTGTCTCGGGGTTATGTTGGAATCACATCTAAACCAATACTTCCTTTGATAGTTACCATTCACTGAATATCAAGGCAGGGTTGGTTCGAAACATGATTAACAACGCGGTTCAAAAATCCGATTAGCACTCCATTATTAGCACTCCATTATGAGGTTGTGTTTTCCCACCTCAATTATAAAAATATCCTCAATAATTTATTTCCAAGCAGCTTTCGTACATTGTAGCAAAATACAAAAAAATAGGAAAATGATTGAGCACAAAATGTTTGTAGTTATACCGTTCTTCAATAAGATTTCGCACAGCCTGAAATCAAACGGTGATAACTTTGGTTTACGCATGGCGTTCAGCACAAATAGTATTTCGATATGGTTGACTCCTACCGCCTCCGCCCAGAAAGGTTGCTTAAAAACAAACAGGGAAATCTGTATTACATGTGTTTCAGGTGTAGTCTTCAAGAGTCATTTTGATTGTGGTTTGTGCTGTATAGGTCAAGCGAAGCGTTGCCTTAATGATAAACTAGGCGAACAAAAACGATGTGTCAAAAAGAAGGATCCTTATTCTGAGGTATCCAAGCATAATCAGGAATGTAAGAATTGTGTGCCATTATGGAACTCGACAACCACAATTATAACAAAAAGAAAAACCAAAAGCGGCTGCTGAAAGAATCAATCACGATAACCAACCATGGGAATGCAGTGAAGAAGCGCTCTTTGTCTCTAGAAGCAGAATGGAAGCAGTTTCCGAATCTCTAGATTTATTTTATGCTTAAAATGTTTTGATTTTTCTGTAGTCTTTATAGCTGACTCCCTCAGTGAAAGATCCAGTGCAGTTTGTGGTTTTTCCCGTCGTTTTTTTTTTGTGAATGATGCGTCATTTTTGGTGTTCTCAGATGGTTTGTGGTTCAATCCGATTGTTAGATGTCCGTTGACGTATCTTTCGTTGAGAAAGGTGGTGGGAAAAAGGGTTCCCTTTCCTTCCTTTTTTTCATCCCTATATAAAGGTTTCTGTCCTCAATAAAGGTGTAGCTGTGTTTGAGACGTTCTCCTTCTCTTCCCTGTCGCCGTCTGTCAATACGAGCTCTCTCGGGTTTTTCACTAAAATGTTAGAAATTACAACGTCACGCTTTTACCCACCAACGACGTAGGCGGCAAGTGCGGCTGATTGTGCTCTATTTTACCTTCTACCTGTGATGCCGAGCAAAGACGGTCTACGCATCACATGGTCCGGTGTTTCATACACCCTGAGCACCTTGGTGCATCTCAATGGTTGCGATGCCTTATTCTGCTTGTTTATAAATCATTATTACCAAGTGCGACATCTATATCATTTAAGTTGCTGAGCACATGGTGCCACCTGTTATCCACATGTTGTCTTGCTCTGCACATACCGTTTTTTTCTTCAGATACATATTTACACTTTCACACGGAAACCAGCGCATAAACACATTTTCTCTAATATAAAACACGATGAAAGCACTAATAACTTTATACTATAATTGTGTAATACATTTGAGTGCTTAGAATGTTTAGCTATAGATAGATAGGCAGATGGATGGATGGATGGATGGACGCGACGGACGGACGGACGGACGGACGCGACGCGACGACGGATGGATGGGCGCGGTGGGTGGGTGGATGGATGGATGGATAGATAGATGGATGGGATGGATGGATGGATGGATCGGATCGATCGATCGATCGATCGATCGATCATCGATCGATCGATCGATAGATTGATGGATAGATGGATAGATGGATAGATAGATAGATAGATAGATAGATAGATAGATAGATAGATATATAGATAGATAGATAGATAGATAGATAGATAGATAGATTGATAGACTGACGATAGATCGATAGATCGATAGATAGATAGATAGATAGATAGATAGATAGATAGATAGATAGATAGATAGATAGATAGATAGATAGATAGATAGATAGATAGATAGATAGATAGATAGATAGATAGATAGATAGATAGATAGATAGATGTTATTCATAAAGCCAATATGGTTAGGTAGTGTATAGTATTCCAGACTTTTTTTTGCAAAGGTAATGTCGATATTTGATTAGACACTTCGAACGAAGAATGTTCACATAATTTAACAAAGTAATCATGATTGAGGTTTTCGGTGAGGAAGTGCAAGCAAATATTATCTGAGATGCCTGTTTTGATAATATATTCGTTGAGGAAGGGAGAGGCGGGATGCATGCCAGCGGAGACAAAGTGTGTTCATTTTAGCTGACTGGACTAAACTTCCTATGCTTGTAAATGTAATCAGAATAAATAAAACCAAGCGATATAATTTAACGCCGTTTAGTGTTTTGCGTAAGTATTATTGCAATAGAGACCCTACGGGGAAAGGTTATTCTACCTTGAACCTTACCAATAGGTTAATTCAACTTACTTGCACGTCTTGCACATATGCCAAAAGGTTTAGTTCAGTGAATTCTCATTATATGCATTGAGATACGACATAAGAGATACTGTAGGCAATTCGTTTTACTGAAAGCGTCGCTAGTCGAAGGGTAAGGCGAGGAATGATAAACTTATCAATATGTTGCAACCGCAAGATACACCATATTTATATTTTTGTTTCCTTGAAGGTACTGCTTTTTCACTCGATATTCCCCTTTTACGGGAATGTGCAGACGACATAAAAGTTAAAGGTAAATACTCCACGTGGAGACAGATATGTGAACTAGAAGCGCCTGTTTCAAAATGTTGGCCATGCTGTTGCAAAGGGTCAGAGTTATCAGATTTAATGCATGTCAATAGAATGCAAGGGTCGACTACTTGGACTGTTTATTTTTGCATAACAATCAGTTTTCATCAACCGCCATTTCATCGAAGGCAACAAAAATTAAGTGAAGAACATTTTCGAATTTTCAGTAAATGGATGCAGTGTCAACCATTGCATATAAAATAATTAATTTATTGTTATTGATTTACAAGGATCAGAAAAAAGGCGCGTCATCTCAATCACATGGAGGTCAAAAAGGACAGGTAAGTAGGCGATTTCACTGAATAGTGAAGGGTCTTCCCGCGAGCACAAATCGAGAACATCGGTGCAGCGATTAGCGATCCTAATGTTTTGAGTGATGATATCAAACAATTTAAAGACCAAACTAAAATAATATTTCCTCGAGTTGAAACGCAAACCAAAAAAGGCGACGAGCCAACGTCCTGGTAATTGACATCACCAAAATGATAATTATGGCGGTAGCATCTTGACTTGAAAGTTCAGAAAGACCCTTGTATGGTTCAGTAATTAATATTGATTCATCTATAGTTCCCTATAACGTGCACCTATTCATCTCTATATAAAGGTTTCTGTCCTCAATAAAGGTGTAGCTGTGTTTGAGACGTTCTCCTTCTCTTCCCTGTCGCCGTCTGTCAATACGAGCTCTCTCGGGTTTTTCACTAAAATGTTAGAAATTACAACGTCACGCTTTTACCCACCAACGACGTAGGCGGCAAGTGCGGCTGATTGTGCTCTATTTTACCTTCTACCTGTGATGCCGAGCAAAGACGGTCTACGCATCACATGGTCCGGTGTTTCATACACCCTGAGCACCTTGGTGCATCTCAATGGTTGCGATGCCTTATTCTGCTTGTTTATAAATCATTATTACCAAGTGCGACATCTATATCATTTAAGTTGCTGAGCACATGGTGCCACCTGTTATCCACATGTTGTCTTGCTCTGCACATACCGTTTTTTTCTTCAGATACATATTTACACTTTCACACGGAAACCAGCGCATAAACACATTTTCTCTTAATATAAAACACGATGAAAGCACTAATAACTTTATACTATAATTGTGTAATACATTTGAGTGCTTAGAATGTTTAGGCTATAGATAGATAGGCAGATGGATGGATGGATGGATGGACGGACGGACGGACGGACGGACGGACGGACGGACGGGGTGGATGGGTGGGTGTGGTGGGTGGGTGGATGGATGGATGGATAGATGGATGGATGGGATGGATGGATGGATTCTGATCGATCGATCGATCGATCGATCGATCATCGATCGATCGATCGATAGATTGATGGATAGATGGATAGATGGATAGATAGATAGATAGATAGATAGATAGATAGATAGATAGATATATAGATAGATAGATAGATAGATAGATAGATAGATAGATAGATAGATAGATAGATAGATAGATAGATAGATAGATAGATAGATAGATAGATAGATAGATAGATAGATAGATAGATAGATAGATAGATAGATAGATAGATAGATAGATAGATAGATAGATAGATAGATAGATAGATAGATAGATAGATAGATAGATGTTATTCATAAAGCCAATATGGTTAGGTAGTGTATAGTATTCCAGACTTTTTTTTGCAAAGGTAATGTCGATATTTGATTAGACACTTCGAACGAAGAATGTTCACATAATTTAACAAAGTAATCATGATTGAGGTTTTCGGTGAGGAAGTGCAAGCAAATATTATCTGAGATGCCTGTTTTGATAATATATTCGTTGAGGAAGGGAGAGGCGGGATGCATGCCAGCGGAGACAAAGTGTGTTCATTTTAGCTGACTGGACTAAACTTCCTATGCTTGTAAATGTAATCAAAATAAATAAAACCAAGCGATATAATTTAACGCCGTTTAGTGTTTTGCGTAAGTATTATTGCAATAGAGACCCTACGGGGAAAGGTTATTCTACCTTGAACCTTACCAATAGGTTAATTCAACTTACTTGCACGTCTTGCACATATGCCAAAAGGTTTAGTTCAGTGAATTCCCATTATATGCATTGAGATACGACATAAGAGATACTGTAGGCAATTCGTTTTACTGAAAGCGTCGCTAGTCGAAGGGTAAGGCGAGGAATGATAAACTTATCAATATGTTGCAACCGCAAAATACACCATATTTATATTTTTGTTTCCTTGAAGGTACTGCTTTTTCACTCGATATTCCCATTTTACGGGAATGTGCAGACGACATAAAAGTTAAAGGTAAATACTCCACGTGGAGACAGATATGTGAACTAGAAGCGCCTGTTTCAAAATGTTGGCCATGCTGTTGCAAAGGGTCAGAGTTGTCAGATTTAATGCATGTCAATAGAATGCAAGGGTCGACTACTTGGACTGTTTATTTTTGCATAACAATCAGTTTTCATCAACCGCCATTTCATCGAAGGCAACAAAAATAAAGTGCAGAACATTTTCGAATTTTCAGTAAATGGATGCAGTGTCAACCATTGCATATAAAATAATTAATTTATTGTTACTGATTTACAAGGATCAGAAAAAAGGCGCGTCATCTCAATCACATGGAGGTCAAAAAGGACAGGTAAGTAGGCGATTTCACTGAATAGTGAAGGGTCTTCCCGCGAGCACAAATCGAGAACATCGGTGCAGCGATTAGTGATCCTAATGTTTTGAGTGATGATATCAAACAATTTAAAGACCAAACTAAAATAATATTTCCTCGAGTTGAAACGCACGCCAAAAAAGGCGACGAGCCAACGTCCTGGTAATTGACATCACCAAAATGACAATTATGGCGGTAGCATCTTGACTTGAAAGTTCAGAAAGACCCTTGTATGGTTCAGTAATTAATATTGATTCATCTATAGTTCCCTATAACATGCACCTATTACAACTCAATGATTCATAGGACTGCATATACAGATTTTATTTCATAGTTCCCATGTTGAAATATTAAGTAGTTAGGTTGGTCGACAAAACATAATGCAAATAGTTTGCGCATAACCACAATAAAAATGTCTTACCGAGAAAAAAGGTATAGCTATTTGTACGACCCCTTTAATTCTCACGCCTTCCGAACAGTAATTGGGGTGATCTGTTATTTTGGGCAAACTCAGCTACGTCGAAAAGTGACATGGCGGCCGACACGAAAAAAGGTCTATGCCCAAACAACTTGCAGATCAATAAAAGTGGGTATAAACGAAAAAAAATATTGATATTTTTCAGCTAAAAGTGCGTCTTCTCGCTTGTGGCCCATTTATCGAATCTATACACTTCAAAATATTGGTTTGACAAAAACACTTCACTGTACGATATTTCGAGACTGAGCCATGTTTCAATAAGCACAACAAAAACCGCGTTACTAGTTTGAATCAATTAGGTGACACCGTATTTTATATATCAGGCTCCTAATGTATGTATATAGAAAATGATTGGAAAATTCGTTGCTGATAAGATGTGGTTCTGCCTGTAGACTTTGAATAAGTGAAAAAAGTGACAGCTGGACCCAGGCAGCACAAAATTTCGGCCAGATACTGGCCAGTGCCTAATTTTAGCTCAGCACCTGCCTGGCCAGCCCGGCCACTGGCAAGCAGCTGGCCAAAGGTCCCTAAAAATCACTGTTAAGCCCCCGGCGACAGTTTTAGTTTCTCCATTGGCAACCAATGACCAAATTATGTTCGGGAAGGGCTTCGCCACCAAGTCTTCGTTTCCTCTCTGGTCACCCGCCTCAAAAAGGTGACCAGCACTCATCCGGCCAATGTTCACCGGCATAAACTTGGTCAATCAAGACAAAAAGTGCCCGGTAGAAGGCAGGGTACTGACCACTCTTTTCAAACCCGGCCACCTGTCCTAAAAACATCCTCAGCACCTGTCCGGTCAATGTTGACCGGCAGCAACTTGGTCAACGAAGACAAAAAAGTGTCCGGTAGAGGGCTGGGACCCCATGTTGACTACTCTCCATCCCCGGCCATTAGTCCTAAAAACCTCTTCAGCACCTTTCCGGCCAATGTTGACCGGCAGCAGCTTGGTCAACGTAGACAAAAAAGTGTTCAGTAGAAGGCTGGCTACTGACCACGCTTTTCATCCCCAGCCACCAGTCCTAAAACATCCTCCGCACTTGTCCGGCCAATGTTGACCGGCAGTAACTTGGTCAACTTAGACAAAAAAGTGTCCAGTAGAAGGTTGGCTTCTGACCACTCTTTTATCCCCGGCCACAAGTACTAAAATCATCCTCAGCACCTGTCCGGCCAATGTTGACTGGCAGAAACTTGGTCAACGAAGACAAAAAAGTGTCTGGTAGAAGGCTAGGTACTGACTACTCTTTTCATCCCTGGCCACCACTCCACAAAAAATCTACAGCATTTGCCCGGCCAGTGTTGACCGGCAGTAACTTATTCAATGATGACAAAAAACTGTCCGGTAGAGGACTGGGTACTGACCGCTTCTTTTATCTCTGGCCACTAATCGGAAAGATGGTCACCCCATTTGGGCTTGTTTGAAATCGGTTAACAAAAGAAAAACGTGTCCCGTAAAACAGGGGTACGCAGAATGCTACTTTTATCCAGAACCACCAATCCTCTCTGGCATTACATGGCCCAGCAGAGACAAAAGTATACAAGCCACAGGCTTGGTAAGCAATGACTTCTACTTGTTCTGCAAATATTAAGTCTGGTCACATGTACCTGGCTACATATTTGCCCAGGCCAGGTAAGACTGGGAGACGGGATTAAGACTTGAGGAATCCATGCCATGGCGCATTCCATACTACAAAATTGGCTCAGAAAGCTTCATTCGGATAAAAATTATATTTTATTATTTGAACACAAATTATATATACAAAATGCAAAAAAAACATTAAAAAATGACTGTGCCTTTAACAAAGCAGTGCATTCTTGACTAGTTGTACACAACAAAAATGAACCAGAATATGATTCTTTATAACAGCTTCCCTTTAGTCACAGATTTCTGGCTAAGGTAAGACCAGAAAACTTGAAAACAAACACATAAAAAGAACATGTATTTTATAACCAAAACGTGGCTGGCAGTACTGCCATATAAAATATAACAGAAAAGCTTTATCACTTAAAAACCACTTAAAAACCAAATTAGTTAAGCCACGGTTACAAAATATTGGGTGAAATCACGGTCGGAAGTCGGGTCTCTTTCCACCTGAGGAAACCTCAAAATGACTGGTAGCAATCAGGACGTCGTCAAATGGCTACAAAAAAGCACATTGAACTAATGGCAGCATGTGCAGAGCAAAAAAACTTTCCGAACTAAGCCATGGTTACAAAATATTGGGTGAAATCACGGAGGCGTATCCATATCCGACTCTTCCGGACAGCGAAAGAACTTTATCGAACGAATCACACTTGATTTCTTAAGCAAATAAAGGGTGATTGAAAGATTAATTAGTATACACCCAGATATAACTTTTATTTTAGCCTGAACGCAGGTTTTTATAGCAGAGACAAACTTGGTACTGCATAAAATATTTAATACATAAAAAGTTCTTTCGTCTTTTTGTTTCAACCTTAGAGCAGAATTTTTCGATGACGTTATTTTTCGTGCGCGTGTAAATTGTAAACAAACGGTTTATGCGAGTCCTGAAGAAACTCAAACAAAAACCCACGAACAAGGTAATAAAAGAAAGAAAAACAGCAAATTTTGAGAGTTTCGGTTTCACTTTAAATTCAGACACGTACATTTTCGAAGTTCAAGCGCGATATTTTTCCTTTCAGCACGCAATAAAGCGTCTGTTCGTGACACGATTAAAGCAAGACGTGAAACAGCATCATTACCATCCTTTCGATTTTATTAATCACGCATGTCGTCAAACACAACAGCGCTCGTGTGTGTCTGCCCAAAAAGAACAGTTCGAACAAATGCGATATGTCTCTCATGATCGTAACAAATCAGACGCGAAATTCGTTTTCTTACCTTGTCACTTGGGTCCTAGAATCTAAAAGAGCCTTTTGACGTCCGCGTCTGCACCTGTATCCGCGTGGATATCGGGAACGCCGTGGTAAGCAGACGTTGTCACAATCGCGAGATCTCCATTCGTCGTCGAAAAACACGCCGGAAGCTTTTCGCCGGGAACGAATGGCGCTATCGTACTATACACACTGCGACGGCTTTGTCCCAATCACGCTTTCTCTCCACGACGTCGAAAACGCACCGCTTGCTTCTTCCAAGGCACGATCGAGGACCAGTTGCACAATCCTGCGCACCTTCCTTCAACTACGTCCGACAGGCGAAGCGTAGTTTCGCTTTGCCCAGCTCAAACACTCACGGCGACGCCGCGCAGTTGACAAAGCGATGCAGTTCTCACACACGCTCTCCCGTGCACGAAAAACACGAAACAATCACATGCCGATGTATTGGTTGATCCGTGGGTGTCTATAACTTCGTTCAATGTCTTTCGTGTACACAAATTTCCACAGGCCCGTCACGTAGGGTTACATAACTTTGGCCACGGAGGCCAAATAAAACTAGATGCGGTGCTTTTTCTTGGCGCCGTATGGTCCAGAAACACACACCGATCTATCTTACGTCCTGTTTTCGACATACCTTTTCTGATTTTCCACCGAGAAAAACTTAAAAAAAGCGCGCTGCTCCTTCCTGTTCGTGAAGCTGGTAAACCGGAAGTTATCTCGGCCCCAGGAACTTCCGCCATTACTTGTTTATGTTTACCTTGGAATACCCTGTACGCACTATACACCGACTGCGTAGGTTGAACACACGAAAATTGGTGACTACTTGCATAAAAGAAGAGTGGCTGGTGCTTTAATTAAAAAAGTTTCATGTTCGTCCTATTCCCCAGAGGTCATCCTAATATTTACATTCTCCGCGCGGTGATAGTTGTCCGCCAGGTGGCGCGAACTATCTCCGATTGCCAAAAGTAAACTTATTATTTTATTATCCAGTCCACCCACCCACTCAATCGTGTCGCGCTTGTCGTGGACTCATCAGGCCTAGTTCAACTTCGAGCAGTTCGAGGTTCGACGATTTGAGAAGCTTTGTTATCGGTTTGCGTACATTTCAAGTCACCCAAGACAGCACGCGGCGTCAAGAGAGGAGAAACCATGTATACGTTGACCAAGGAGTAAGTCCATTTTCTGTTACTCCGTGTTTACTAGACCTTTTTTGCAAAGCGATTGGAACGCAATGGGCATAGGGTTAGTAGCAACGTTACTAGATCGGCTCAGTTGACAATCTCCGCATTAGCGGCGCTTCGGAAAAGCGGCCCCGTCCGTTCGTGCGAACGTGGTGACGCTTTCGTCGCGTTCGCAAGGTCGGGGAAGCTCGGGCAAGCTCGGGCCGCTGGCTTGTCATTCCAAAATCAGGCGGTCGGCGGCGTGTCAGCGGCCCTTATGCATTTTTTTAGATTCTGCTGCAGCCACATGATTGTATGATTGTTAATAGGAAGTGTAGATTTTGCCGGCAACCGCCATAACAAACCTAGGAAGTAAACTATCGGCAGCTGTCATGTCGGGTCTTGTATAACATGAACTGTAAAAGAAGAATACTCGATTGTAAGAGTAGCTCAGTTCCTTGTCCAGCGCGCGTGGGGAAGGACGTCTCTCCCCGAGCTTCCCGCAACAACCGGATCCTCCTCGGACGCGATGCCGAACGGAGCGGCGGCCCCCGCTGCGGATGCCGGCCAGGCTGCCGGGAGCGCTGAATACCGTACCATCCTGCCCGCGCTGCCGAGCGGACCAAGGCTGGCCACGACGGGTTTCCTCCACGGAGACACGAGAGGTAGGCCGTACAAAACCCAGGATTTTGCTGACGTGCTGGAGGAGGCCATCAGCATGGCGCACGTGGTTGGGCTGGGAGCATTCCAGTACAACCACGTGTGGGTATGTACGGTGGATTCAAAAGAGAGCAAGGAAAAGCTGGTTGCCGCCAAGGAGCTCGTCATCAAGGGCAAGAGGTGCCTCGTGATCGACCCGAACGTCACGGAGGTTGGGATTCGCATCCATTGCCTCCCGACCTTCGTGACCGACGGGGAGATCCGCACGGCGTTCCAAGACTACGGGACGATCGTGAAGATATCCAGGGAAATGTGGAAATCGCCGAGTGGGAACTACGAAGTGGAAACTTCGACCCGCTCCGTCATTATCGTGCTCAAGGAGGGCACCACGAAGGACGAGTTACCAGACCAGACAAGCGTCAGCCTCTATGCGGTGCTAGTGTCGGTGCCAGGCAGGCAGCCGCGGTGCCTCCGGTGTAACCAGCTGCGGCACATGCGGAGGCAGTGTCGGGCGCCGTGGTGCCTCCAATGCCGGAGCTACGGCACACGGGGAGGCGGAATGCGTGCCCACGTACGCCGCGAAGACCCGGCGCCACGCGGATGCGGCACGGGACAACGAGCTGCTGGACGACGGAGATAGCACAGAATGCGGCACGAACACCCGGCCACCGAATCTCCCACAGGCCGAACCTCTGGAGTCGCCCAGCAGCACGGACACCGCGCAAAGAGAGGCAGAAAGAGAAGGTATTCCGCAGGAGTCGGCTGAGGGAGACCGGGAAGAGGAGAAGGAAAAGAAGCGCCCGAACGGCGAGGAAGAAGGCCCGGACGGCGCGCCAGCCGCCAGCACCGGAACCGAAGGGACACAGGAAGAGAGAAAGTTCCCGGCTCGGCGCCGGAGGAATCGCAGGGAAGCGGCCCGCCAGCGCGCACAGCCGCTCCAATGGAATCGCAGCCGAGACCGGACGGAGCCGCACCCAAGGACACAGCCAGGGCGACGCGAAGCAGCGTCCGAAATCCGACCAAGAAAACCGAGCAGGGATCGCTCCTGCCTCCTGCCCCGGGAGATGAACGTGTCATCGCTTGACGCGGTTCCCCTCCACAAGAGGGATTAGCTCCCCACCCGGTCGGTAAGAGGATCTATTATTCCTCCTCGTCCCTTCAAAATCTCTCGCGCTTGGCCCGCTTAACATTTTCCTCTTCTCACCAAATAAGCCCTCTTCACCAAGTCTCTTAAAATAGCCACTTTTAATTGCGTCAGCGTCACTGCAAGAAAGCGCAAAACCTTTGTAATGGACCTTCTGAATGAAGAGAAGGCCGATATAGTTTTTTTACAAGAAACCAAGATCTGTTCGCCAGAAAAGGCCAAGAGCTTCGTGCAATTTTTCGGCAGTGTTTTTCGGTGTGTACACACATTAACAGCGAACCGCGCCGGAGGTACTTCCATTCTGATAAGGAAAACCACGGGCATCAGGATGGTTGAGCCGGCCCTTTGAGCGGACGGCCGGTTCGCGCTGGCTGACTGCGTCATCGGAAACGAACTAATCCGGCTTATCTCTGTCTATGCACCGAGCACCGCGACCGAGCGGAGGTTTTTTTCACGGAGCTTCGTTCCCTCCTCGAGACCCCTGCGGCGCTCATCGTCGGCGGCGACTTCAACTGCGTGCTTAATGCGCGGGACAGAGTGCGCGGATCAACAGCCCCCAGAGCCGACGCGGGCGCCAACACGCTTCGCGATGCCGTGCGTGATTTCGACATCGTGGACGTCACCGAGGTGCTGGAGAGCTTTTCGCCACGCTTCACCCGATGGCAAGGGGCTTCCCAGGCCAGACTGGATCGAGTGTACGTCTCGAGCGAACTCAGCGATGGGATCCAGTCTTACGACGTGAAACTTGGTGCCTTTCTCTGACCACGGCTTCGTCGCCACCGTGCTCCGATCCGGAGGGCCCGGGCCCAGGCGGGCACGACGCGACACCACGTGGAAAATGAACGCCGGCGTCTTGGAGGAGGAGGACTTTGTGAGGGAAACGAGGCATGCACTGGAAGGGCTTGCCGAGTGTGGCGTGGATGCGGTTTCCTGGGAACAGTTTAAGCAGCAGCTCAGAGAGTCCGCCTCCGCATTCGGCCGTCGGAGGGCTGCCGAGGCACGCCAGGTACGGGACCACCTCACAAGGACCCTGAAGATTCTTCCAGAAGAGGAAGAACAAGACCCCGGGGCCTTTCGGGAGGATATCAAAAACTGTAAGGATCAGCTGCTCGGACTTCTAGAGGAACGCTATAAAGGGGCGCAGGTGAGGAGCAGGGTGGAAGCACTCGAGGGAGAGATACAGCCATCCAAGATTTTCCGCACGCACGAGAGACGGAGAGTGAGGGAAAACGCCCTGAGGGAGGTGCGTGGCGAGGGGGGCGTCGCGACCTCGCAGGAAGAGATCGCCGCCATGTTTGAGGAGGCCTACGGAAAGCTTTTTCGGGAGGAGGAGCTGGACGAGGACGCCTTCGTGTCTGTCCTACGTGGATCGCCCACCGTGCCTGACGAGACCACCGACGTTATGAACTGCCCCATTAGGCCATCCGAAGTGCAGCAGGCCATTAAAAAACTCTCCCGTAACAAGGCGCCCGGCCCGGACGGCATTGGAGCAGAGTTCTATAAAATGTTCTCGGACGCGCTTAGCCCCATCCTTGCTGCGGTGTTTAACGACATAGAGTCACGAAAGCTACTACCTCCGTCAATGAGGGAAAGCTTTACGGTTTTGATCCCCAAGATCCCCATCGCTGAGACGACTGACTTCCGACCAATTAGCTTACTCTGTTGCGGTTACAAAATTTTGGCGAAAATCCTGGCGAGACGACTGGACATCGGGCTCAGAAAGATCATAGGGCCCCATCAGAGTTACGGGATCCGTGGCCGCTCGATCGCGCGGAACCTTCACGTCATGCGCACCGTCTGCGAAGCGACCGCGGAGGGACACCAACCTCTCGCTGTGATGCAGCTCGACCTCCGCCAGGCGTTCGACAGGGTCTCCCACAAGTTTCTCCTGGCGGCGCTGGATCACTTCGGCGTGGGAGAGAGGCTGCGAGAGTGGATAGCCTTGTGCTATCGCGAAATCGGCACGCGGTTGATCATCAACGGAGTCAAGGGTGCGCGCATCCCTATTTAAGATCTGTCCGGCAGGGGTGCCCCCTCTCGCCAATCCTTTTCGCATTGCAACTTGAACCACTATGCCGCGCCATCAGTGAAGATCAGAGCATCAGGGGACTGCAACTGGGAGACGGGAAGGACGTCAGCGTCTTGGCATTCGCAGACGACATGGCTTTCATCTGCTCGTCAAAGAAACAGGTGGAGGCCGTCCTGCAGCACGTGGAGGTCTACACCGCCACATCGGGCGCGGAGATCAGCCCAGAGAAGTCGATGGGCGCTTGGCTTGGGTGTTGGGTCACAACTCCCCCAAGATTCGCAGGGATAGGCTGGAGCACCTCGATCGGAAACTACCTTGGCGCCCCTATCGACCCGGGGCAATCGGCGACGGCAGTGTGGAAAAGGGCCGCCAACTCCATGGTTGCGAAGCTATCGCCGTGGCAGCCTAGATATATATCCGTCTTCAACCGCGTCCAAGTCTGCAACACCGTGACTTACCCGGCCATGTTCTGCAGGGCTCAGGCCGTCTGCTGCCCGGGGGTGACGGCCAAGAAGATCCACAGAAGCTGGGCCACTTTCGTTTGATGGTCGCCCTGGGAGAGGACGCGACGCGATAACATCTTCCTACACCAGAAAAGCGGAGGCCTCGGCCTAGTTAACATCATCATCAAGCTTAAACTGCAGCGGTTCCTTCTATTCCGGGACGCAAAGGAGCCCACGCTCCTGAGCGCGCTGCACCACCTCGGTTTCCATTACCTGGGGAGGTGGATGGTGAGCACGAGTGGTCGTACGGCGAAAGCGGCGGCACTGCGCTTTTACAGCGAAATCGCAGAGGCCATACAGTTCTTCTCGGCACTGTTTTCTTGGGATTACTTAACAACCGTCACCAAGAGGAAACTATACTGGGACACGGTTTCAGCGACTTTTCCGCCACCTCTGTACAGGCCACCACCAGTTCCCGACGGAGCGGCGCGTCTCTTCAGGTTCGTGCGGCGCCTTCCCGCTCCCACGGCGACAAAGGACTTCTTCGTCCGTATGCACATGGAGGTGCTCCCCGTCAAGTCGTGGCTGCATGGGAAGGGAGTCTTCGTGCCCTGGTCTTTCAACTGCGACCTCTGCGGGAACACCGAGACCATCCAGCACGTCCTGGTCGAGTGCTCGAACGCCTACTTGTTCTGGGACGAGATGAGGACGTGCTTCCGCCTTAGGTTGGCCTTTGACGTTGAGTGGGGTACTTTCAAGTACCTCCTTCTCGGTGACGGAGAAAGGACGGAGGTGACGAGCGTGTTGGTGTTGCTGGGACTACATGCCATCTGGCAGTCGCGCACAGCAATGGTGCAGTGCCATTTGGATGCGCGTCCAACCTGGGACTACTTCCTGGCTAAACTGGACTGGGTGGTCTCGGTGACTGGCAGGGGGGCAGCGGGAGGTGCGGACGAGTGGCAGGGCCTGAGGAGACAGCATGAGCCCGGAGGCCATAGCCCGGGGCGCCGGCTTCTGTGTGGCCGGGGCTGTCGGCTGCCCTCTGACGGGCAGGGTTCTGATTGTCGTGTGAGGGGGGCGGTGCCGCGTGGGAGGCCCCCTTTCTTTCACTTCTTTCTTTCTTTTCTTTTCCCTTTCTATTTGTAATTTTTTTTCTTCATTTCTTTATTTTTATTATTTTCTGAACTGCGGCGCGCATGGTGTGTGCGGGAGCACGTATGAGCACGCGCGAAGAGCGGCGTGTGCAGCCGGAGGTGCTGTGAGGAGTTCCCAGGGTACCAGAACACAGACCACGTGCGTCCTTCGTCAGGTACTGCCTGAGCAGGCGTTCGAACGGATGGAACTTTTCAGCTGGCGTTCCTCCTCAGGCATCGGTGAACAGTGTGCAAAAGGGCTGAGTGTAAAAAATTGCTTTGCATATTTATTGTAAATAAAGTTATTGTTACAAAGAAAAAATGTGAGAGTAGCCCAGTGGTAGGGCGTCTGCGTTTCACGCAGAAGTTGCGGGTTCGATCCCCGCTGGGAATACTTTTTTATTTTTTTCGTCAAGTGTTTTGCGATATTAACACATGACAATATTTGCTTTTTTACAGTGATAATTTTTTTAATAATTAATTTTTAGTATAATGCATTTGTGATTTTTTAATAATTAATTTTTAGTGATAATTTTTTATCATTGATTTTTTAGTGGTAATTCATAATATCACATGAGTGACTGGCGTTTTTGCGTACAACGTTATTTGACCGAATAACGGGGCCGTGTGTTAACCCACAACCCGGCACTGCACTCACGCCGTTTTGCGGCGGCAGTCTGCGGCGGCTCGTTCTAAAAATGTTAACTTTCGATTGGTGTCTCTTGCGCAGAAGTTCATTCATTTTTCACTTTCGATTGGTATCTCTCGTGCAGAAGTTCATTTGCGTTACAACAAAGCAGCTGAGTAGTTGGGCAGTGAAGTTTTCACAATGGTCTTTGCCAGGCACGTAGCCAGCATTTTGTTGCCGGGGGGGGGGGTCGTCGATTACAAAATGCTCTATGAGGGGAGAGGGAGAGGAGGTCCCAATAAAAGAGAAGATTTCAAGTGGGGGGGGGGCGAGCCTATGCCCCCCCCCCTTCCTGCCCTCCTGGCTACGTGCCTGGTCTTTGCACCCCAGCCTTGCTATGTCACATTATCAGGGGCTGACAGTAAAGTAGCTAAAAACTTCTTATTTTGGCTTGAAATAGATAGCAGAAGCATCACGATATCAATTAAACAACATCATCATGAACCTATGCCTTAAACAAACCTCTCGCTTCGCTCCTACGTGTAGCGTGCTCACTGTTCAGTTTGTGGCCGCGTCTCGGAAGTGACCGCGAGCTCCTTTTTCGAATCGTGCGGCAAAAAGATGTCATGCACTGCGGGTCAAGTGCAGACGTTTTGCGTCTCGCTCAAGGTTAGACGTGACTGTGTTGCTAGATATATTTATTTTGGATCTCTGCTACAGTTCCATTGTCAGTTGAGTGCATTATGCTTGTATCAGAAACCTGCATTCGTAAGCACCTTTTTTAAAAATTGTTTAGCGGATTTCTTCACCTAGAAATAAACAAATCTGGCAGTGGTTAGTTAGTGGTTGCTGGCGGGGCCCCCAATTTTGCCCAAGCTGACTTAAATAGGTTCTACTATTCTGGTAGAATGCGTATTGATTCCACACTTTTAGCTACCACGTCGTGCACTTTTTAGATGAAGGGAGTGCATACGTCGTCTCTGAGTGCTGGCTGGTGAGGAAGCTAGAGCAAGCCATCTCCTACTGGCCACCTTACAAGCAAAAGCAGCAGGTCCTCAATGCAATTTTAGAGAAAACAGATTACACGGACTTGGTCGAATCACCCTGTGAATATTCTTCACTCCTGCAGTAAACTGGCGATTTTTTATTTTTTATTTGAGTGTATAATTGATATGATCAATTCTCATGCAGCCACGCTGCGGCACGCTTCAGATCATGTGGTCGCAGCTGCCTGAACATCCAATTTAAACTGACAGACCGGAGGTAGCCCCAAGACAAGAAAGGGCTAGGAGGCCTGCTGGCCATGTGGACAGCCACTCTTCGGATGATGCCTCAAAAGAAAGAGCTTGTCCCGGTATAAGGCTGTTCATTATGAATTCTTCAATGTGAATCAAAACTTGCATGAATAACTTTAGCTCCTTATGCAATTGTAAAATTGCTAAATAGCTATAGTCAGTGACAGGTCAGTAACAAAGGGCAAGGGAAACGAAGGCTGGATAGGGGAAAGCAGATGGATGGTAGAAGAGAAGATTTTTCTCCTCTCACCTTCAACACTCCATTCGTTTTTTCCTTTCCCACCTTCGTTTTCCTCACTCTTTGATCTTGATTTATCACTGAGTATAGGCTAGTCTGGTTAGTGCAAGCACATTGTAAAATTAGGTACTTAAAATTGAAAGAATCAAAGCTCGAAAGATGTATACAGACAGCTAAGGGCTTACAGTTAGCAACATATAATTCTGGACGGAAAAATTTGTGCAGTGCCCAAAATAACCAACAGCGGTTCAGTCTTGAGCGAGCCTCCCCTCTGAGAAACATGGAACTGTCCGAATCGTGCACTACGGCCCTCTCGGCCACCGCCTCGGCCACGCGCTCCAAGTGGGTATTTTATATTGCTGGAGATTGTACCACATCAGTTAGGATTGCTTGTCCCTTAAACCTTACAAGCCAGTCTAGTACCCTAGTTACACGTGCGCTTTGAACTATCGTTGAGTCTACGACATTTATCGGCCCCAACTTTCATTGAATTGAACTGAGCTGAACTCTCTAGAACCCAGTTAAAGCTAACACGAAACTAGTTCTTGTGCCGTGTGATTAGTCTAATTGTTATAGTAATTTATTCGGGGACACACCTTTCACTTATTATAAGTATATCGTACAATATGTTTGATACCTTGTTGCTTTTTTGCGGCGTTTACACAAGTACCAAAGCAGATTCAGGGCTAGGTTGCGCATATTTTAGGCTAGGTGGTGCAAGCTACCGCCCGCTATGATGGGTGCCCCAATACTATTTGTCCATTTATACAGCTGGTCCCTCCGCCATTTCGCTCGTTTGGAATCTTGCCGGCAAGGCGGGATCGTATTATTGGCAGCTCGGACGCCTAAACCTATTCCTTCCAGGAAATTTTACGGCTACGATTCTTTCTAGACGCCTCCCCCTGCATTCCGAAACAGTGAGTGCCTCGCAAACGACAATTGGCGGCAGCGGTCCTGCGAACAGGTGCCAGTTTACCTCCGTTGGGGAAGTTGGTTCTGTTGAACTGAGGTAGGGAGCTTAGTTGAACTCAACGGTCATTAGCGGCTCGATGACAGATTGTGCCGCCGTGTAACTCCGGCTGATCGCGATTGAGTCAACTATCGTTGACTCAATGGCAGTTGAGAGTACCCGTGTAACTAGGGTATTAGTGCACTAGCTGTCCAACCAAGCCTCCAGACAAAAACGTCCCCGGCGCAGGCGTGCCTGCGCCCAGGGTAGCGCTCTCAATTAAAAAGTGAACCGGTGTTGACCATGGGGTCCCCTAAGAAATGCCAGTAGACCATTATGCCATTTGATGGTCTTTGATTTCTGACTTTGTTGGGCTCAATCTTTCATACTTTCAGATATTATATACATACTCTAGTTTCACCTACATGGTGACCCGACAAAGACTCGGATCCAGTCACGAAGCCCGTGATTGGATCCGAGTCTTCGCCGAACTCTGACACAGCGCTCATTTTCAATACGAGCTGAGTTCACGCCGAACGCTGACGCAACTGCGGTGTCCAATACATGCTCAGAGTAGGGGAGCAAGCAGTGCTGGCCGGGTGTTGGTACAAACTTTTGAAAAGGGTCTGTCGATTGAAAAACAAATTTATGAAAGCTTTTTTTGTTCCGACGGCGAACAATTTAGGTTTTTTTTCGCTATTCTAAATAGCTCGGGAAATGGCACTCTTAATAAGAAATAAATAAAGTGCCTTAGTTCTTCACCATATCTCTATTGCAAGAACATTTGGGAACATGGTGCTTAGATATGCTCTAGCTTTGGGTTAAGCAATGTGGCCTATTCTAGGCTTGAGGCCACAGATGTGGCCTCAATCCAAACATTTTTTTCACCAGAGTTGTGCATTCTTACGGTGGGATATAACAAAAGCAGTCAGCATGAATAAGAGCGTCAGTCCAGTATTCCTTTTAAAGGATTGCCAGAGAAGTGTCAGAAATGCGTGTATGAGTTCATGAGTCCTACCTTTGTTTCAGGGAGCCATTGCAAAGGCCACACAATAAAAAGCACTGCTTACATACCTATAGTTTTTGTAGCATTGTTTTTGTATCTAAAAAACACTTTTACTGTTCTTGATTCGGTCTAAGTATCTCTCTTTTCTTCGTGTTTGAATGTCTTCTACTTCAGGTCCAGTCCTGCCAGCTTCCCGAACGAAAAATCCATCAATGTAACCCTGTCTGGCAGTCGATGTTTTCTAGTGGACACCTGTCTGTGCCTGATTGTACGTCAAGCACGTCTCACTGGCCAACAAGTTACTCTGACCGACAGTCAAACTCCAGTCAGACTCCGCTTATCGGCTTTCTGATGGTTTCCTGGTGGCAGTCGGCCGCCGCGAAATGCCGTCAAGATGTCTTGGTGGCGATTCTGATTGTACATCGATTGTCTCTGACTGTACGTCAAAAAGCTTTGACGGGCAGACAGACGTACGGTCAAAGGACGTAAAGTTCGTTCGGATACCACTATTTCGTCAAATCTACGAATACGAAAAATAATCTATGCACGAGAAAACGATTTCGGAACGTGAGCCCATAAAACCGCTGATGTTAGAGATATGACAAGCAGAGCACCCGACAAAACTGATCAGAAGCCCGCCGGAACGCCGAGCTGGCCGAGCACGCCAAACGCGCCACTTTCTACTTTCTCCACTTTCGCTTCGCCCATAGAAGCTTCAAGGAAGCTTCGCCGAGCTTCCATGAACGATCGCTCTCAACTCGTTTTGTTTACGCGCTTGTGTCACCCTGTCGATTCAGCCCGGGCTCTACAATGTCTTATGTTTTAGTAGAATTTCTGCTCGACAAGACCCAGTCTGTCGTGAGTTCCGACTATGTAAGGAACTTTAGCAGTGTAGTTGAAGACGACAAGGTGTACCAGGTCTCTGGGCCGGAGACGCGCGAACAAAAGGAGGGTTCTACGACGCGAAAGTACTCTACATGGCAGGTGAGTAGAACTGAAGTACGGCGATTGATGTACGAGTGCTTTGCATAAAATGCCGAAGGCTTAACTGCATATGCAGCCGTAGCATTCTTTAGAGCGATGCACTCATTGTCGGAACCTCGCGCTGCAATACTGAAATGCTCTTGACTCGGTCCGAGAGGTTTAGGCTAGAAAGTTTATACCTTTCTATCTGGTGTGGGCTATTGTCCTTACCGCTGTGTCGCAGCTTATTATTATTGTTTCACGAAGAGCGCAGACAAAAAGCATCCGCGAGCGTAGTTCAGATATGTCTGCTGCTCGCTTTCGTCCTTGGAAGCCAGGGCTGTCTGTCGTAGCATGCATGCTTGCTCTCTAGCTTCAACGGAGTCACATACGTTTTGTGAATTCAGTGTATAAGGTCGTCCCGAAAGGTTCAGACATCGGGGGCGTTTCTCTAAACCATGCTTTGGGTGCATGTGGGCCCGTTTGTAAACGAATGTCCCCGTACGAAAATGTCAGATCGGAGCGGTTCCAGTACGGATCCGCGCGGTTTTAAACTTGTGGACAGTTCCGATCCGCGCGATTCTGTGTGTAACCACTAGGGTCCAGTGAGACGCAATGCACTGGAATCGCACGGTGATGGGTGGATCCGATCCGCTCCCCTTGTTCCAGTAGGGTCTGCTCCCAGCCAGCGGGCGCGCACATGCGTGACTGGAGGAGGGGAGGGAGGGGTTTGGGGGGGGGGGGTGGGGTCGGCGGGGAACATCCGCGGTCTCTCGCAGTCATGTGTTAGGGACAGGCGCATCCGCTACGCAGGCGCTATGAGCGGGCGTTCTCCGCGCGCGCCTCTCTTTGTCTGTTGCAGTCGGCGGCAGCGCTGGCAGCGCTCTGAGAGTTTAGTTTTTCTTCGCTCTCGTCGGACTGTCGGTCGGCGCTCGCCCGGCGGCGACGTTCGCGCTGCGGGCGCACGGATACTGACGCGTCCATCGTTGCCCTGGGTGGATACCTACTGACCTCGGCTTTGAATCTTTATATAGTGTGAAGCTGCCGACCCATGGCATTTCGGCTCGGCATCTGGATGCGCTTGGCGCTGGTGTGCTTGGTGACAATGCTTGGACAACTCGGATACCGCTTGCCCGCCGGAACTTCCCGATGCACTCAACACTGGATACTGTGCTTGTGCATGCTGTGTGTGTATTCCGTGCACCGTGTTTGGTGACGACGCGCGCCTTGCATTGTCTGTTGCAGTCGGCGGCAGCGCTGGCAGCGCTCTGAGAGTTTAGTTTTTCTTCGCTCTCGTCGGACTGTCGGTCGGCGCTCGCCCGGCGGCGACGTTCGCGCTGCGGGCGCACGGATACTGACGCGCCTATCGTTGCCCTGGATGGATACCCACTGACCTCGGCTTTGAATCTTTATATAGTGTGAAGCTGCCGACCCATTGCAGTTTGGCTCGGCATCTGGATGCGCTGGTGTGCTTGGTGACTATACTTGGACAACTCGGATACCGCTTGCCCGCCGGAACTTCCCGATGCACTCAACACTGGATACTGTGCTTGTGCGTGCTTTGTGTGTGTTGCGTGCACCGTGTTTGGCGACGACGCCTGGACGACCGTGTGCACCGCCGGAATTACCGCTGCGCTCACCACTGGACTCTACAAAGAATTTCGTGCTATTCCCTTAGCCGTTGCAACCGAGAGATCGTTGCAATTTCAGACCCAGTCCGCCTGGGTCTGAAATCGCGACGATCTCTCGGTTGTAACGGCTAAGGGCATAGCACGAAATTCTTTTATAGAGTCCAGTGGTGAGCGCAGCGGAATTCCGGCGGTGTACCGCCTGGGTCTAAAATTGGGGCTGGAAATGCGCGGTTCTAGGGTGGATACGAACTGGTGCCCCAATTTCGGGTCTAGGCGGAACCGGCATTTTTCATTCCGGCCTGTATCTGACATTTTCGTATGGGTTCCTTTTACCTGAAAAACGCAAATTTGGAAGGTACATTCCGCCAAAGACCACCACATACGTAATATGGGACATTCCATCAGTGGCAGTCAGACGTCATCTGATGGACCATCAGGGCACGTTCCACCAGGGCTGCTGACTGGCAGTCAGTGTCCCAAATTACGTATCTTGATGGAATTTTCAATAGCGTTATCATGTATCAGGTTAGTTCGGAATCATTATAAAATATCTCAAGCTAATAGCGGGTCCTACTTTAAGAACACATTTAATTTTTCTCTTGGTTTTATCTCCTGTGTACTCCTGCTTACTTGAGGCCGTCTTTTTTTCCTGCTTCCTACAGGTGGGAAGAGAGCCGCGTGTACCACAACCTGGATGCAGGGAACTTCTCCGAAAGGGGTGAGAACATTTACGACGTCTTGGCTTGTTAAAGAGCACGTGTGATGTCGACGCTTGCTTTTTAATAATTTCTGCAACTGCATGCACCACCGAAGATAGGTAATTTTGTAATTTCAAGGCGTGCACAGATAGCAGTCGCTGCGCAATGCCTGCCGTGGCTAGCTGCTAGTTCAAACTTTTTTGGAGGAAGCACCGTTAGTAACCTCACATTAACGCCTTGCAATTTCGGCAGGATGCCCAGGGTGCTAGCGTTTTATCTATGCACGTTTGATGAACAACTTTTTATCAGTGCACATTTTATCAACACTCATTACGCAACCTTCACTGTTGCGGTGTTTCATCGGCACCGTGACAGCAAGCTACAATTCCAAACAGGCCGCGCTTTGTTCTGTCACCCCTTGCTTTGCAAGGGGAAGATGAATCTATTCTTGGGCTCGAACTTGCGGCGAGCCCTTTTAGTAAGCTTTGCTAGCAATCAAAACGGCAGAAATGGGGCGCTGGCGGCCGAGCTTCAATCCTAAAGAGGTCCGGCGATATTCATGTTACCAAAAATTAATTTCAAGGCTGTCGTGAAAAGGAAGCTATTTATGAAATGTTGCAAGATGTGTTGCTGAAACAGAGAGTCTTCGTCGACGAAGCAATTTGTCGGAGAAACATTCTTCGATGAACTGATTGCCACCAGGGGGCCTAGACAACACATTCTGAAATCTCAAGGCCTGCACGCTTTAAATTTGACAGTGCATAGGTAGGCCAGTGCAGTGAACAAATTGAACACGAGTGCCGCATCTGCATTCGGCAGGCGTAGAGGTGTCGCGAGCCTCTTGAGGTTCGAGTTCGAATGGGTTGCAAAGTGAACAACTTTCGAACATTGCCACAGTTTGAATTTACAAAGTTCGAAGCTTTCGATGTTTATAGAAGTAAAGTTCAACAGTTTCCTCTTTATTTTTGCAATTTTGTTTTTCAAAATATCTGAAGATTTGAGATTTCTTGGTTTAAGTTAGAATTATTCGAAGATTAAGAATTTTGTTCCAAGTATAAGTTTGTAAAGTTAGAAGTCTTCAAATCGCACGAGGGTCCCAGTTTCACCGTTTCAAGTAATTTCTTAATTTTCTGATGTGTGAGCTCTGTTTAGCAGAGTTTAAACAACGCTTGCAAAGAACAGAGATGGGTACAACTGTTGCTACCACCAGATAGCTCGCTGCATTTGCTGGCCAGGTCGCCACTCGGCCACTTAGCTTGCCTCTTTGAGCTTTGAGTCAGTGTTCTGCGACAGCAATCATTATCTGCACAGTTCAAACGTGGTCATGGGTTATTTGAAGCAGTTGCTATGTGTTCTGAACATGTAGGTACTGATTGAATCCTGTTTTGGTTAGAAGTTCCTCAGGTCAAAAGTTTGAGCTTCGTCAAACTTTTGGACTTCACGGGTTCGAAGTTTGACAAATCCGTAGAAAAATAATAACTAAAATAGTCGAATTTCTTAATATGATAGTTCAGTGTTACATTTTTTGTGGCAAAGTTAGAAAGGTTCAACATCTTTGAATTCTTCAAACCTCAGGTTCGGAAAATGTTTGCTTCGTCTCTAGTTCTTGGTCTGATCAGTGAGACCAGGAGCCCCAGCCGAATGCTGATGCAACACTCGTGGTCTATCTGCTTTGTGCTGGCCTATGTGTCGGCAAATTTGAAGCAGGTCAAAATGCCATAGGGGGGGGGATGAGGGAGAAGGTGCCTGCAAAGCTAGAATTTCTGAGGGAGTAATGATCTGGCAAGTGTAACCAGTTTTCTGCATCTTATTCCCACAAGTGAGAAGCTAAGACTAATTGGTGTGTGGTAGAGTAGAACTAGATTGATACATTCCTGGTTATGTTTTCCCTGAGCATACATTTCTTTTGCCGCAGTCCGCTGAAAGACGCGTTGCTCGTGTGCTACTGTGCTGACCTGTAGATGTTTGCAAGCAGGGCAACTCGCCACCGTCATTTCTTCGCTCCTGCCAGCAAGCACGTGTAATTGCAAACCTGCCAAAGCCACCTTCATGTGTGTGCTGCTTGTGCTGGTGCCCTCTGCACGTGCATGTGGCACCAGCCGGGACGCCATGCCACCATTTTCTTGCATACATGCTTTTTTGGCGGAGGAAAATGACATTGTTTTTAAATGCTTTCTAGCACACCATTATTCTGGGATATTTTGCACTTGTCCTTGGCTTATATGAAGAGCCACCAAATTTTACCTGTTTTAAAGCTACCAAATGCAAGTGAACAACATCATTCTCTTCTACCAAATAAGTGTGCATGTGTAAAAATGGTGGCATGTCTGTAGGCCCCACTTTAGAAATGCAATTGATTGATAACTAGTTCTTTTTTTACATCTTGGCAACTCAGTTGAGAAGTCAAAACTAGCATTTCTTTGTGTTTTGAAACAGCGCAAGAAGATATAAAAGGAAGAGAGACACCAAATAGAACAGAGCCCTCTGTTCTATCCAGTGTGTCTCTTCCTTTTATATCTTCTTGCGCTGTTTTATTTTATCATGTATAACCAAAATATATCCACATTTTCTTAAAATTTCACAGGCCTCATTATTTCTGACAATTTTATGCTAGTCCCATTCTATCAGTATGACTTTCAAAGTCTCGCCCCACCCTAAGTGGCTTTGAAGGTTGAGTTTCAGAAGTAACCTCACACATTGCATGGTCATTGAACAGTATAAAAGTAAATACTGTATTAAACTCAGTCAAATTAGGCTCTTCTGAACGAGAAAGTTAAATTTTAGAAATCTTGATCCCATGCAGTCTTCAGTGAAATGGGTTAGGAATGAAACCTCCAAAGTGGCAATTAATGATCATTGACGGAGTTTCTTGCAGTTGATAAAATATCTGCACCTCTAAAAACTGCAGTTTTTGTTCAATTCTAGGTAACGAAATTGGGGTTGCTTATTCAATTTTTAATACAAGTGTTTCGAATTCTAATGTACCCCTATGAATGGTCACATGAACATTGCACATAACAATGGTCACCATTGCATTTTTTTACTTGCAATGTATATCAAACAAAGTGAAGCAACTTCAGCCCATCTTGGTATCACATGATTGTGCATGACATTGTCTCCCGTTAGTCAAACTCAATTATATTGAACCCAGTTAATTCTAACTGTCCCTTGTATCGAACTATTTCTGAACAGACTAGTAGCTGCAATGAAAATGCATAGCGAAAAATGTGGTGACATCGAGCGAAAATTGCAGTGTCTCCCGATAGATTGAACTGCCAAGAGCGCCGTTTTGCTCTGCAAGCTGGCTTTAACTCAATGCAGGCGCGCCATTGTGGGAAAGCCAGCTTTCAGAGCTGGCTTTCCCCCAACGCTCCTGCCGGCGTTGAGGCCAATTGAAAGAAAAAAGCCAGCTTGCAGGGCAAGCGGCTTTTCTCTTGAGAAAGCTAGCTTTCAGCTTGCAGAGCAAGCTGGCTTTTCACTTTCAAGAGGCCGCATTGACCACCCGGAAGAGAAGAAAAAATTTCCTTCTGTGGAGGGAGTGGGGAGAGGGTGAGCCGGGGAGACCTTGAGAAATGAAGAAACGGCCACTGAATAGCTGCGTGGCGCGTCCCTCATGACGTACAGACACTCCTTTGAGAGTAATTAACTTTCCTAAATGTGGCATTCTTGTTTGTTGTCAAATTCATTAGAACTTTTGTATCCAATTACTCAGTATGTTTGACTGGTAGAGGGTTTTTTGCGAGTTCGATAAAAGGGTTTGAGTGTAATTGTATGTATAAACTGAATGCTTTTTTTTTCTCAGCTGCCGGCAAGGCGAAGTATGCGGACTTGAGCGAGGCGACAGTTCAAGACGTCGCAAAGAGATGGCTGTGGTCATTTGTCAACCGTGATAGTGGGCGAAGCAAGAGGCGGAATGAAGAAATGGAAAAGGTTAAATAAAAATAGTCCCAGGAAATCCTCAGCCGTTTTTTGTTTTAACAAGACAAACCACAGTTCCCAATGAGTTTGTGCATCCCGACATTTGATCTCAAGTGGTTGATTGTAACTGATACTTACAGCTTCCACAGCTTCCGCAAAGTGTGCAGGCAAAATCTCGGGCACAGGCTCATGTTCTGCAGTGCGTCCGTGAGTTCATTGCAAGGTTAATACCTAACTGCATGTCGCTCACCAATGTGTGGCCTCGGCTGTAGGGCCAGCACCCAATCGCAAAGGTACGGCCTATGATTAGTTGCAAGGGATCGGGTTGTGTCTAGCGGCATGTCATCAGCCTGTGCCTGGTCAAACGTCTTCGGCTAGCACCTGACATCTGATGTACGGCTGATGCCCAGTTGCTAATCTCCGGCCTGCCTCTGATCACAGGACACCGGCCGATGCCCTCTTGCTAAACTTCGGCTTACTTTCGGCCACACGGCATTGGCCAGTGCCCAGATGCTAGCCTTCGGCATGTGTCCTGGCACAAGTCTTCGGCCGGCCTCCATTTGCTATGCTCCGGCCAGCTTTCAATCGCAGGTCATTGGCCAATGTCATGTTGCTCAACTTCGGCTTGCATTCGGCCACACGGCATTGGCCAGTGCCCGGATGCTAACCTTTGGCCTGTGTCCATACCAAAGTCTTTGGCCGGTCTTTACTTGCCAGCCTTCGGCTTGTGTCCCGCTACAGGTCATCGGCCAGCCTCCAACAGCCAGTCCTCTCAAGTCTTTGGCCAAGGCCCACAGCCATGTTCGGGCATAGTAGTTTGACCGGCCTTAGGCCGGAGGAAATGTGACTGGCCAAAATACTTCAGCCATTGCCCGGCCGTTCATTTTGTGCTGCCTGGGGAGTTGGTCTGCTGTTTTTTTTAATTTAATTAAAGTGAGAGTGGAGTCTAACACATGAAAGTTCTCATTCCTGAACAGCTCACCGTGACGCCGTTTACAGGGCGTTTCTTTTGTTCGTGAAAATGGAGAAGGCGACGGCGACCCATGCGGTGAGATATCGGGAACCTTACTGATAGCCGGATTTTCTTTTAAGCTTCAGGGCAGAAGCAAGAATACAATCTTTATGTTTAAAAATAAAACCTTCACAGTTTTAATGCGGCATTTCTGCGGAATCAAAGCTCCAAAGCGATGCGCTTTTTCACTAGGTCCTTTTGATACACCATAGTGGAACACAACTCGTCATATAGAGTTAACAAACCAACATCGAGAAGACGACTTAGGCTTTTTGCGCGATATAAAAAATGACAAACATTTATAACTCCCTGTAACGCCGAATTAGAGCGCCAATCTTGAGGAGCAGGAGGGGGATACGGAAAGGCGGTTATTCCCCTCCTCCTCTCCTCCTCGCCTTCTATTTAGGGGAAAAATTTCCGCTAAATTTAGCAGGGAAATTTTTCCGTTAAATATAGCCGGAAGTTTTTTTTTTCCCACTAAATTTAGCGGGAAAAGTTTTTCGCTATATTTAGCGGGGTAAAATTCCCACTAAATTCAGCGGGGAAATTTCTCCGCTAAATTTGGCGCGAAAAATTTTCCGCTAAATATGGCGGGATATTTTTTCAGCTAAACTTAGCGGGGAAAATTTTTCGCTAAATCTGGCGGGGAAAGTCTTCCACTAAATTTAGCGGGGAAATTAACCCATAATGCACCGCCCGTTTACGCCGACGCAGACGCCGACGACGACGCCGACGGCGACGGCGATGGCGACGCCAACGGCGACGCCGAAGGCGACGCTGACGGCGACGGCGATGGCGACGGCGATGGCGACGGCGACGCCGCTCAAGCCGGATACGGGCGCCTAAGAGCTTCGCTCTAAAAAGAATTAAGCGGTCCAAATAAAATGTATTATTATGTATGACTGTTATGTTGCTTGGGAAGGCGTTGCATTCATTAATTGTAAGATTGAGCGGGAAGCATTTGTGTAAGTTAGTACGGGCGAATCCATCATTTAATTAGTTTAGAAGTTCAAGAGGAAAAACAAATACGTGAGTCGTTGACACCAACGTGATTTTGACGAAAGGGATAAACATTGTGATATTATTTAGGAAATAAGTTTGAACGTTCCATCCGCCTTCTGGCTTGAATGGTCACTAAATTATTAGGTTTTAATGCCGGAGATACATGCAGGTATGCGGGAAGTCGAGCGCTACAAACGGGGAAATTTGTTTTGTGTATATTTTTAAATCAGTGATCATGCGAATTTGATTGAGATTTCAAATTACTCAGGCATAGCATATTCTAATTTATTTCAAACGAGGAATGTATATGCTCGGACTTATGTGTTCATGTCAGATTGAAACAGGGGTCTCAGGAATCCCAGTATTTTAGAAAAACATCACTAATACCTTGTTCAATATAAATGTTCATTGGCAAATCTGATATTTATATAAACTGGCAATGAATAATGGGTTTGTAACCTTTCGATTGCTTTGGTGTTAATACTGTATGCTCATAAATCTTATGTTTTGTACTGAACTTCATAGCTTTAGTCTTTTTTGTATCAACCTGCATTTGCGAGTCAGCATACTACATTAAATTTTAATTAATGTCAGACTGAATAATATTACGGACGAAGGGAAAATTTATGGTGCGATATGTCACGTGGTCGTCTGCGAAGAGACGAATGGTTAACTGAATATTATTTCGGTACGTACAGTCGGACGAGGAGATGCCAAATCACAAATCGGTTAACACAAGTTAACGAGAATGTTTATGGTGACCGGAAAGCGTAGTCAAGGATGGTAATTCCACAAAATTACACCAGATGTTTAGCTATTTGCTTAAGATTACTTTGAGAAATTCGTGATTGTCTTGATATTTTGTCCTTAAGTGGCATGTCCTTATGTTTTATTTAAATGCATACCATTTTGTTTATATGCTTTTGGCATCGAGGTAGTGGGTCATACGTGCCGTGACGACTAGGGGTCGCTCCAGCTGCCTGTTGCTGCGTAGAAAGACCGCTCAAGCATAAAACCTCTTTAAACAACCTCTGGTTGACAAAAAGTAATCAACTGGACGTGCTGATGATTTTGTTCACGCAGTAACCCCTGAAGTGACTGCAATTGTCTATACGAATGGTGCACCGAATCTGACCCACTGCTGTGACGCAAGAAAATGTGACGAAGGTTTTTCTTACCACTATCAAGTACATTCTATGCGATACTTGTGTACGAAAACTCAAAATAACGGCAATTCCTTAATCGAATGCGAAAACAATTCGATAGGCCTTCAGAGACTTCAACTAACGCTGCTCATTGGCCACAATGATTGTGAACTTGCGTTACTAGATATGTTATGTATTCGTATGTTACAGTGATACTCAAAGTTAACGTGCACAGGGTTACCTCAATATCTATTGCCAGAAAATTGAAGTTAGATCACTCACTGTAGTAGCTAGAATCGCTTCACAATGCTGGTTTTGATCGGGGTATCAAAACGACACCACATGCTTAAACCGTAAAATACAAAAAAAAACTGAACAAAACGTTTGTTTCTGGGAGTTGAAGTTGTAGAATAGTGTGCTTCACCACCATGTTGCAAATGTTTTGTATTTTTTAAGAAAACTAAGACGGAAATGTGTAAACAAGCCCAGCTCCTTATTACCTTAAAGTGTGTGGCGAGGCGGAAATTGGGAAAGGAGTAAATTTCCCGCGAGAAGTTACAGCGCATTAGTTATATGTTTTGTTTACTGCGCCTCGTGAAACACTACAATGGAAAACACTTACTGAGAGTTATGTTCAATATCTGGTGATTTGCCTCTTAAATAAGGAGGTGGGCGTGAAAGCTTGGCAACCACGTATTTTCCTGTGTTTTCCATTCCCTGGGAGTTCTCTAGCCTTTCGGCACGGGGATAGATGGATAAACCTATTTCATTTTATCTACTTGTGTCTGACATTAAAATCAAGGAATGCTGCGATGATGTGCGAAAATAAATGATTAATAGCCTTAGAAAATACTACAACCAAGTTTCGAATCAACTTCAACTATATAATATTTTCGAATGTTTTATTTAAATACCGAAAACAATGTATTACAAATCATTATTTATTGGATATAATAAAGCATCACGAGGGCTCTTTTCAATGAAAACTAACACATTAAATATAAATATAAAAATCTTGATGCTCAACTTTACTTTCTGATATTCTTTCGGTACTCAAATGCGTTTTTTTAAAGAAAATACGTTGATTATAAGAATAGTGCAGTTAATTAGGTATTTGTGATAGCGTTCGTCTAATCTGTAATTAACGCCATAAAATTTAATATAACAAAAGTCCTCCGCATGGAAATTGCTTAAATAGTACTCACGCTTTCAAGGTTGTTTATCTATTTTTTTTTCATTAAACAAATAAATCAGAAAACCTCACTGAGACAATTTGGTGTTTCTTTTTTTAATTTGTTTTACAAATGAATGCAAACATGCTTTTATTTATGTAAAAGGCATCTGAGCCTGGCAAATCTTCTAGATACTTGAGCTCTGACTGTTGCATAAAGTCCGTCTTTAGTGCATAAGACGAACAAAAAGAAATCAAGAATAATATATATAATGCATTCACATTATTAATTTTTGTGCTAGTGTAGAATGGGCCATAAACACTTATTTATTGTCCAAAGAGTTTTCAGGCACGTTTCCTTTTTTTGCGAAATTGAGATATCAAAGCACACCGATAATCGATTTTTTTTTATTTTTCAGGAAAAAAATAACTTTAAATTAACAAATATGACGTTTTTTACAACTTACCTAAACACGGATATTTTAACTATATGAAATCTCCCAATTTAGGCATATGTTACATATGATAATACAACCAAACCCGACCACATATGTGTCATGCATATATGCCACTGTTCACCTCTTCAACAAGTATACATTTTTCGCTTCGACTTTTTTGCCTTAAAAATATGTGTACATGAGATTACGTTCAAGATGCGAAGGCATAAAATCAAGCAAATTACAAGGCACCATGTGTTCAATGATATCCGAAATAAACCTGGCGTAGCAGTTGCTCTGAATGGCTATAGTTTAAAGCAGAGTAATTTATAGAAAACAACGACATACCCAGTGCTATCACACGTCTACTCAATTAAATTTATTGGAAGCAATGAAACGTCACCGTTACGCCATGTGCATCTGTAGAACACTTACGGCTTTCAATGCTATGGACAAAATATACATCTGTTTGAAAAAGCCTTATTTTAAGATACTGTATTTCCTAACGTGATCTTATCATTTAGGATTTTGAGGTTGTTTCCTGCTTTGCGTAATTGTCTTGCACGCCAATGTTTGACCTTAATAAGTTACCCTCACAAACATTTTATGTTCTGGAAGGCTAATGGCGATGACTCTGTATATCAATATTCACCCTTTTACTGTTTAAGGGCATATATATTTCAAAAAGAGCAATGATTTTATCATAACATAAACAGTGGTAAATACTTTTCAAGAATACGTATGAATTCGATAAAAAAATAACATGGAACATACTTGTAGTTTATGAAAAGCCCAAATTCAGTCTTGCTTTTCGTATTTGACGAATGTTCTTTTATGACTCCCAGCAGCCATCGAATGCCCGTGTTTCCGTTGTCGAAGATGGTTACACGCGGATCTTGATAATATAGACTGTCCAAGAAAATGTAGTCGCATACTCCAGGCTGTGTTGCCACCTTGCTGGATGCGAGCCAAATCCCGTACGAGCAAATAATTGGTTTCAGAACCATTGCACTCTCTGAAATGGCAGAACGTTTTATTTTATCAATAGTTTAAGAGCTGCCAAGTAATTTAAAAGCTGCATTCAAACGTACAAGAAATTAATTTCTGAGACTAATAACTTATTACACTGGTCTGTTGGTCAATATTTAAAATAATATTGTCACCTTATCAAATACGCTACTGAGAACACGATCCGTGGAATCGCAACTTCTAGAAAATTGCTACATATACATCTACAGATTTAATGCACCACACGGTTATTTTTACTTGGGCACTAAACAAGAAAACACCAACCGGAGCTTTTGCTCTGCGTGAAATCTAGGCGTCTGCAGATCTTTAACATCTGTATATTTAATCAACTCCCGTCTACTTCTTCGTAGACACCAGGCCGTCGCACACTGCAGCCAGAAGAACGGGCAGTATTTTACATTTGCAGGGATGAATATTGATGGAAATGACCTGTGTGCGGTTTATTTTCAGCCAACGTGACGACCACTCTTCTGTCGAGATGATCTACATCATAAGAAGCGTGAAGGCTTCAGTGGATCTAACTCCCGCAGTGTTTAAAGGTTTTAAACCAAGTGTTAATTTCTTACAATCGACGGAAACCGCAAATTGTATTTTTAGTTTGGTGCTAAGGGACGCTCGAAAATGGTTCATCTATTTCGAGGTAATGCTTAACGCATTTCGTTTTGTTTGTTTTTTCAGTAGGGCTAGAGCGCTGATTTTTAGGCACCTAATCATAGCAAGGGGTGAAACATTCAGTCCGAGATAAACCACTGATGTCCCAACGTGAGAGTGATTTGGCTACGTTAAGAAAGTAAAGCAAATGTAACGTGTGTTCAATTTTATCGGTAAGAGTAGTGCGTTCTTTTCACTTTGACGTAAATTAGGCTGGTTACACGTTCCGTTTCCTTCCAATTAACGTGAAACGAAGGAAGCGACACGAGAGATCCCTGAAGACGATGGCGAATAATAGAACTGCGGAACGCCGCCGCCGACTAAGATGAAGGAGATCAAATTAAAAAAAAATATCTGACTTAGATATGCTAATTTGAAAGTAATTTGTTGATCATTCCGACTTGGTCAGCTGACAGGATCCGTGACGGGGGGTAACCTTTTAGATAGATTCAAATTTTCTTAGCAGGATGTGTTCGCAAGCTACTACGTTGAAGACGATGACACAACTTGTTTTCCAGATGTCAATACCGCGGAACTGGTAGGGTTGGTGACAGAGTAGGCGAGTGAGTCGACCGTGTAACTTGATACCTCAAGACTTGTGCAAAAAAAATCGGCCAATTTTAAGTTTTAAATAAATAATATCTACGGCCAAGTCAGAGATTATTTGGAGAAACCTCGAAGAAGACGATGATACTCTAAGCTCTTCCACTAAAACCTCCTCGAATAACTAAACGAATAAGCTGATGCAGGCCATTGTTTCGTTCATAAAAACCAGGGGAGACAAATTTGACACAGTAAAGACAAACATGTTTGATGATCATTCATCAAGTTTTAATATATGAATTGACTTCTATGGGTACGCTAGAACCCCGAAATTTCAGAACAAGGCAGCATGAATAACACTCGTTTTTTTTTTTGCTATACCATCACAACAGATTTGATATGTAGGCTCACAAACTTAAACCAATTCAGACGTCAGAGGGAGGACGTCAAGGGTTGAGACAGCTTAGTCTCCATCCAGAAGTAGACCCAATGGCTCTGCGAAAACATTCACCGAGCAATCGAGGAAATACGTACTACCTTGGATATTCCCGCAATAATCCCACATCTTTTCCACCTATGGGACGCTCGACGAAGCCTCACCAAATGATGAAAGACGCAGAGACTCAACCGCGAGCACCGGCTATGGATCTCTGAACTGAGCCGAAAGGCGGAAGACTACGCAGCCGCAAAGGTAGAGAGGAATTTACACCAGCTATGCAATTTGTTAAGGAACACGTTTGGAACTGGTATGACTTGGGCGTCCTTCCGAGCCTCGGTGTACCGTCGCGCTCCACGAGCGAGACATCTAAGGCCGTGACAAAGCTTCAAAACGTACTGTAGCACGACGATATTTTTTTGTGAATAAACTGCAGTCCCGATACATCGCAGCGAGCTACCGCCCCGACTACGCCAAATATATCTACGGAGACGAACCGTCCCAACTGGAATTTGACTTCACAGAGTCGGAGATAGGAACAATCTCAGCCAAGGTCACATGCACCATCAACCTTGGAAAAGATGGAATAATTCAGAACATTCTACACAATATCGAAGGCGCGTCAACAACGGAACTCACCCTGTACTTTAACAACGTGTAAAATACATAAATAATTCCGCCAGAATGAAAGCACGCGTACATTACGCTCATCCCGAAGCCTGGTAAGCCAAAGGGACTTTAGAAGCTGTGACCAAGCTCGTTCACAATATATGCAGAAAAGCTCATGGAGGATATCGTCCTTTCACGTCTACAACCATACCTCGAGGTATGAGCTTACTGTGCGGATACCATGTACGAATTCCGACCTCGCCCCCCCCCCCTACGCGCAAGACGTCCTTGTCCAACTCAAGGAACAAGTATAGCGCTGCCAGGCCGGGCTCAAGCAAAAGCGGTGCGTGCCATCGACTTCAAAAGGGCCTTGTACAAAGCTTCGCACGATACTGTAACGCAGCCTCGATGAAACCCACTAAAGCACAAGAGCATACTAATATGAGCGGTACTTTCATAGGGATCAAATCGCTACCCTGGGGATCGGCAATATCCGCTTGAGCCCTATTCGCCTAACAAGGCGTGAGACGCCCCAAATATTTGTTTTTTGGCCCTTGCTCTTCAGCGTGGTGATGGCGAGCCTCCCGCACAAAGTCGGCAAGATCCTACATATGCGACGCGCCCTCTATGCCGGAGATATCACGGTGTGCACAAACACAGGGTTGGAGAGAGAAATCCAGGCTAGCCTGCATGAACAGTCAAGCACACACAAAACTACGTGTAAGCAGAAATGCTGGCTTCTGCAACTGAAAACTCCGAGCTCTTTGCTCAACAAACACATTCCGATCATTGGCATTGAGCTAGTACACACACATTAATCCTAAGTAGATTACATGCAAAAAATTGTCATGCTCCTCCAAAGCCCCGTTGAAGCCCGGAACACCTTGGAGCCGCAACGCAGAGAAGCTGATGAGATAGCCCACCTCATTCGACTCGTCCAAACGGAAAGGGGTGCTCAAAAACATAATACGCTGCGCTGTATCAAGCGCTCATCATGTGTCTATTTACAAATCAGGTACAATTCCACAACTTTACAGTCCCCTAGACAAACTGCCTGAAAACAGCGCTCCGCAAAGCGGTGGTCAAGACAGCCCTTGGTCTAACGATGAGTACATCAACGACGCAAATTCTGAAGGTATACGTCCACAACACTTTGAAAGAGCTGGTCGAAGCACAGAAAGCGGGACACCTCACACGCCTCACTCCCATTCAGCCGGGCTGAGCGGCGCTGCGGAGACTGGGATGCAATGGTGCCACGCAGGATGAGCCACTCACCCCAAAGCACCTGCAACCTGAATTCGAGAATCGCGTACATGTGGTACATATACCCAAGAAGACGCACCCACGCCTCCACGCAGAGCAAAGGTAGGCTAAGACCCGGGCAATAAAGAAAGTTTACGACCCAGACCCACATACATGGTACATCGAGGCTGCTCTCTACAGGAAGAATGCAAAAGCAGCAACCACCGTAGTTAACGGACAGGGTCGGCACCTTCTGCAACATCTGTTTCATCTCACAAATAACGTCGATCCAGGTTCTGGAGCAGGTAGTCGCGTCGCTTGTAATCTCGCATTCCATCCCACAGAAGGACACCACCGACTTCAAGCAAATATCACCCTTGTCAACGACTCACAGGCAGCGTGCTGAGCATTTACGTGCAAAACTTTCTTCCCAAGGATAGTGCACCTCATCAACGTTATTCCCGCCGACTGGTCACAAACAACGGTTATCCGCGTCATCTGGACTCGTGCACATCTGGGCTTATCCGCTCATAAAAGTGCGCAGGCACTCGCCCGATTGGAAGCTAAAAACCGGGCTTTGCCATAGGCAGTCGAGATACAGCGAACCCAGAGCCAAACGCAACCCTTGATCTTAGTCCCTCCCCATTCTGCACGCTACTCATTTTAACACATGTTGCCTAGTGACACAGCACTACGGAGCAACCCACCGGGCCCTATATCCTTCACACCGGGTACTATCCCGCCGGAGACAAAGAACTGGAGACAGCTCCAAACCTATACATTCCAAAACTCTCCAACAGCGTCATCACTGGTTCCCCAAGCACCGCCCGGGTATCTGTTCGCAATGCGGCAACAAACAACCTGACTTATGCCACTCCGTCTGATAATGTTCCCACCGCCACGGTAACGGCATCAACCCCATTCCTTCCCATACATTTTCCATCTGAAAGAAGGCCCAATATGGCACAGAACACGAGAACCCCCAGCGACAGGTTAGATCGCGCCCGCCGTATCGGAGCTCCCGACGGAGCCCTGCTCTAAATACACCAACCGGGGAGCGCAAGGTTTCCCACTTTTGCATCAATAAAGTATATAGTGATGATGATGATAATGATCATGATAATGATTATAATGCTACTGATGATTATAATAATATGTTCTTCACCTAGAAGATCACCCGGATGAAAACTGGAGGGATTAGAAGGAACTTTTACCCACTAGATTCAAGAGCCACCCAGTAGACCGATAGGATCAAGCCAGTTTCTGGAGTATCATGAAAGGCCAGCTGATAGTGTATTTCGTAGAGAAAAAAAGTGTACTGCAAGTTACCGAAAGAAACACATCGTGTTGGTAACAGTATATTCCAATATTAGTGCATAGTATTGTACGCAATATTTAGAAACAAGTATAAGCTCAAAGTCCGAAGTCCTCTGGAATCTTGCTTCATAACTTTTAAAAGATCTGCAGCTATCCCCGGAGAGAAATAATAAATCAAGCTTCTGCGCCTATGAAGACAAACTCCAGTGATATAGGGAAAGAAATCTTCAACACCGGGCAGAGACACCGCCTATGAAACGAAACGTCATCCGTCGATACAAGACGTCACAACAATGGGGATACTATTTTATGTCGGTGTCTTACTTCAACCAAAAGTAGCGGTTGGTCTAACGAAATGTAAAAAAGCAGACGAAAAGTTCAGAAAAAATGAAAGTTAGTGGGTAATGCCCGAGAGGCCAGATATGACTACTTTTCTTCAAGCTCTTTAGTAATTACTATTTTTATGGTCGTGGGACACGTTCCCCTTTTCTATGGCTTTCAATGAGTATGAAAAAGCTACATTCAAAAACATATTTAAATTCAAACTTAAGACTGCAAGAAAAACGTTTATAAGGAATACACAACCCTCAACATAAATTTTTATAGTCAGAAAATAAGAAATTGGCTCTGATTAAGTATTGATGGAACTATTTTTTGACTGTTACTGAACTGCAAGAATTATACCAAAGGAAGATACAGTAAAAACTACGAACCGACCCCGACTACCGCAGATTTTAGGCAAGCAAACACCTTACGAAAGCTTCAAAGCTTAAGGCTGCTGTTATAGACATTCTTATGCCATACCCCGAATTTCACAGCATTTGTAACTAGGCTACACCTACCACGGATTTCACGGTGCCATTTAACATCAATGACAAAATGTGCTTGCAACAAAAACCTTTCAGCATGACATGATAAACGAAGAAATGACTAAAGTCATAGCATGATTGATGAGGATAATATTTACTCTTTGGTATAAGCACATTTAAGCTGTGTAAATACTACCGTACATGTAAGCAGACTGACCTAATTCCCTTCTGAATGGCACGAATTGAAACCGTAATTGATGGAACTGAAAGATACCAATATTTTAATGGGAAAGCATCATATGTCCTATTACGCGAAAATACAGCATCGTCGTCGCCGCGACCGAACGATGGTACCAAATCGACGGCGCAAAGAGTGAAAACACATAAAAATTCTCCGATTGACGTCATTTGTTTTCAGGGAGGTTCCCTGAAATTGCTTTGAGAAGAAAATTTGCTACGTTTCGGTCGAGGGAAGGGGGGGGGGGGGGCGGGAGAATCGAACTAGGGCCTCCGGAGTGCGACAAGAGCACTCTTTCTCGACGCCACGGCAGCTCCGTGGTTCAGGCTAACTAAAGGTGTACCTAGTGCCGGCATCATTGCTAACATTCAGGCTAACTAAAGGTGTACCTAGTGCCGGCATCACTCCAGCAACAACACAAAATGAGCAGAAATAACTTTAATGCGTGTGGAAAAAATCAATTAAAAAAAGTGTCCCCAAAGCGATCATAATGCTTTCGCATTACCACACGAAAGCCGTCTTAAGTGTCTCTGCCAAATGTTTTTTCACGCTCTGACTTCTATATAATATTGCCTCAAGTTCCTCTACAAAAAAGAAACCAAGATGTACACAGCCCTCCCACACTTTTGGACCTGAATAACAAAACGCCCCCCCCCTTTCTCATAAAGAATTCTTCAGCGTGAGTGCAGAAGACAATGAACAAAGTCTTAAAGCTATTTTATTGTCTTGTGCCGCGTGAGCACAGACAAAATCTATCTCTTTTAAAACATAATGTAATGAAAGCAACATCTATCGCAGCTCTTCTCAGCACTTAGGTTCGCAATTTTTGTTCCACTTTAAAATGGCGGAGCTATTAAAACAGATATGGTTTTTCTGGGCTGCGTCTCTAACGATTCCACACGAAATCACAAAGAAGTGTCTGTAGCAATCATTCCACATATGGTTCAATCATATGGAGTAGGCTTTCTTCCAGTGTTCCTGAATCGTGCCGAGCACTTCCAAGCATTTAACAAATCCAAACGCTCTAAAGCCTAAATGTATCACCAGACTTGCTTGAGGATGTTGCCGTTGACTGAGCCGAGGAGTGCGAAAAACAAACGTCATGGTGCAAGCCATCTCATCTGATGGTATAATTTCTTAGCCATGTTTTACACTCGCAAAGGAAATGAACAATTATGGCTCACATTATGAAACAGGGCTCGTTGTGTAACAACGTGCTGCAGAAACCACACACAAAAATATTCGGGTGGTGGGCTGCTTCAGCCGCACCATTAAAAAGTCAGTTAATAATTACACAAAAGGAACTCATTAGAAGTTTTGAAGTTTGTCAGTTTGTCCGCAAACACTAAATCACTTTTGATACATAACGCATCCAAACTACTGGCTATTGAGGTGGATTAATGCGATGCACTAGTTTCAGTTTTACATTACACAACATTCTCGATAATGTTTGACCGACAATAACAATTTCTCGAGACTTCTTGTTATGCTTAGTTGCGACAAACAGCAAATCCTAAACCTAGCAGACATTTCTAAGAGATCTAAATATCTGATTCTTTACGGTCACTTAGAAGTCGCCAATTTAATGTTTCCCGCAATTCTACAAGGATATCATAACAGCCCTAAATCCGAAGTACACAATAGCTTCTGGAGAACGTACAAGAGTCTCGTAAAGTGATTCTTGAGGACAAAGATAAAAAAGAACAAAAGTAAAAACACCAAGACGTAATACAAAAGTCAAATGAAGCAGAATGAGCTCCTACAAACAACCCACGTCATCGAACTTCTGAGCACTCAAAAAAACATTTGCGCGTGTGCACTTGTATTTTGCAGATATGAAACAAAAAGGGCGAAGGTGTAAATACGACACAAGAGCCCTTCATTCCCAATAATACGTGCACCTAAAGGGTCGACGCGCAAGCTTCAAGAGAAGACGACAGCCGTGTCATGACTTTACCCAGTAGCACAATGTTCAAAATCACTAAAGTCGTTTTATTCCACAATGAACCAGCCATCCGATGCGACAAGCTCGAGCAAGCGGTAGGAGTGCGAGGTATTAATTTGCACTTTACTGCACCGTCTTATTAATCAGCCAAGTGCCTGACAGAGCTAGCGATTTGGCACAAAACATGTGCAATGCGCTCATCGTGATTGGCAGTATTGTCACGAGGCGCCTGATTTTTACAATAACAAGTTTTACTTGAAGAAACTGGGATGTAACCTTACCCTTGCGGCCAGAGGAAAAATTATTTTGTACAGGCTGATCACAAGCTGAGCCTAACAAAGCTACTGCTACCCAAGTAGACATCAACAAAAACCGCGATAAAAATAAATGCAAGAGCAACATGAAGTGAGACTGATAGAAAACACACAATAACATTATACATAAACAAAAGTTTGATTGATGATCTCGTGCTTGTAAAAAAATCAACTCATGGGTTGTGTGAAAACACCCATGGTCATTGCCGGTGAATGGGGCCAGCTGAACATAAAAAAACACACAGAGAAAAAATAAAACATTCGCACCGCTGGACTAGCAACATTTAATGATGCCTCATTTCCTTTTCTTCTAATCCTTGATTTCGGTTTTATTTTTCTTTACACTAAGATTTCTTAATTTTTTACAGTTGATTTAGGTTTTCTATTTCTTCACGCTTCATTCGGAATTTCTTTCCTTTAACGCTTTTTCTTCTCATTTAACGCAGTGACCTTCCAGCTGTCATTTTTATGTTCAGCTGGCCCCATTCACAAGCAATGAACCAACTTGCTCAGCTAAAGCCCGTCATTGCCGTGCTTTAAAAAAGCCACTTCTCAACAGAGAATAGAGAAAATATCTTGAGACCTGGGTCCTCACAGGACGATAACGGCTGCATCGGTTTGGAACGTTTTTGTTTATTATTTACTTCCCTAAATCTGGTGAACTGACAGGCGATTTTCAAGAAGACGACGTCGATGACTGCAAATAGAAGCGTGAAACAAAGGCGACGGCGATGAACGGTATAAACTAAACACAAGAATGCGTTAAATAAGTTAATGGGCTAATTGTGTTCATACACTTATAACTTATTTTCCGGTAACTCCTAGAACACAGTTTTAGAGTCGTTCACCGCAGCGGACGAAGTTGGCAGAATTCTGAATTTCGTCCTAGCATCACCCAAGACAAGGAACCAAAGGCTTTCAAATATGACGCTTAAGTGGTTGCACGTCGAGTCACTTCTGATATTGGTCAAATTCAAAAAGGAGCATGAAAACAATTCAAGGCGGCAAGACGTTGCCCGGTACGTGAATTCTCATTACATACCAGAAAATGGTTAACAAGTACTTTCGCTTCCACGAACTCTACGGTACGAAACACCAAGCTTATTTTTTAACTTAGGGGAGTTGCTCTTTTAATCCTTTTCAGACGTCAGCATTAAGCACAACTTAATATAATTTGTGCTCAAAATATCACGAAATGAATTAATTTGCATGCTGTGTGTACAAACTATGCGGACTATGCTCAAAGGCCTCTTTTGAGCTAATTGTGCTTTTCTACGGCGCAGACTGCTCTGCGCTAACCGATCGGATGACACAATTCAGGTGATATATTTATTTTCAAGCAGGAGATGACATTCTTTGAAATACATCACGCGCAGGCGGCCCGTAACGTCTCAAGAGCATCAGGCTAGTGGAGAAACAAAATCGTACTATCGCGGACCTATTTTACAGATACGTTAACACAACACACCAATCGGGGTCTTTATGTATTGTACAAAGCCTTCGCTTTGAACCCATCTCAAAAACCGGTTAACATAACTGCATTAACATCACAACCTTGATATAAGTGTAGCGAAAGAGCGGGCGACACCGCCTACACCGTAGAGCAACGTGCACCAGCGCATGCACAGCAAACGAGGCAGGAGCCTCGCACCACGACGGCACGTGACACAAGCCCCGATGGAATACGCCTAGCTGCAACCCGAGGCTTGTTTCATCTGACATAGACATTATCGCGGACTGGCCCGTTTGTAAACATCTATCTGTAAAATATGTAAAGAATAAGTGTGTCAGCAAAGAACGCCTCTCGGTATGTTCACCACAAGTCCGGTGACCCGGACTTTCTGACACATTGGACTACGATGCCTCCGACTCCAAGATGTCCCACCTCGATGGCCACGGAACATCAGATGGCGATGCAATGGGCGGGTTTGCTACCTCCTTTTACACGCTGACGCCATTCACCTGAAGCTGCCCGATTTTTAACGAATGACCCAGAACTTGTTTCCTTCACAAGGACGCCTTTTTCCGCAACAACCGCATCGATTCTCAGCAAGCCAAATCTGAATATATCTTTACGACCCTACTCCAGACGACTACATCAATCGTAAGAGATCTCTTCCATGCTCCTCCGGAAAATCCTTACGTTGGCCTAAGGGATGCGTTGGTTTAGCGTACTACCGCCTCCGAGTAGAAGCGGCTGCAACAGTTGCTGACCGCCAGAAGTACTAGGCGATCGGAAGCCGTCCCAACTTCTTCGGCCGCATGCAGCAGCTGCTAAAAGATAAAGCCGAAACCTAGATAATTCACTCAACCACGAGCTCTTTCTTCAAAGGCTTCCCAATGGCATTACATTCCAATGATACTTACAACATCCGACACAACGTCCCTAGTAGCACTAGCACACAATGCCGACAAATCATGGAGATTGGTTCCCCAGCTCTTTACGCCACCCACCACAGTGCTTCCCACGCAGCAGGCTCCATGTCCTCCCACCGACATGGAGCTCCTTGAGATCACCACAGCCTCTCAACAGAAGTCGACCAACTATCGGTGCATGTTGCCGAACTTCAAGCGTCGACCACCTTTCGTCCTACGTCTCGCTCCTCCTGATTCCACCGAACCACTGCACGCAGAAACTCTCTAAACTCGACAAACTGCGTCTGCTGGTACCACCAACAGTTTGATGATGCGGCAAACACTTGCTCGCCACCCTGCTTTATGGGAAACACGAGAAAACCACGTTAAAGACGGCCAATGAGGTGGTCCCAGAAAAGAGCCTTCTTTTCTTCATCACTGACAAGACCACCGAAATTCAATACCTCCTGCTCACAGGCGCGGAAATCTGCGTTTATCCTCCAACTCCGGAGGACCGCCGACACCGTCAGCCTTTGACATCTCTAGCAGCGGCCAATGGCTAAGCTATTAACACCTATGGTTAGAAATCCATCACCCTCGATCTCGGATTAAAACGGACTTTCTGCTGGATATTCATAATCGCGGACGTCAAGTACCATATCCTTGGCGCGGACTTCTTACAGTTCAACCTAACCGTAGACATGCGTGAGTACCAGCTTCGCGATGGTGAAACGCATATACACGTCCAGGGAATAGAGGTCCGAGACCAGAAGCTTCAACTTCACCAGCCATGTCCCCCAGCTTCGACACAAAGGAAGCCCTCCTCTATCACTTCCCCAGACTAACACAACCATCGTTCCACTCCATCGAAAATACCGGACCACCCTTCTTCGCTCGACCCCGGCGACTAGCTCCTGAGAAGCTAACCATTGCAAAGAACGAGTTCGAACATATGATCGAGCTTGGCATTGGCCGGCCTTCATCGAGCAGCTCGTCGTCCCCCTTGCACATGGTCCAGAAGAAAACCGAAGATGGAGTCCTATCGGCAACTACCGTGCACTAACAAAGCCACGGTACCAGACCGGTATCCCACCCCGCAGAATCAGGATTTGTACGGGGCTATTGCAGGGACAGCCATCTTCACCAAGCTAGATCTCATGAAGGCCTACCATCACATCCCAACTGCTTCAGAAGACATTCCTAAGACAGCGATTGTAACACATTTTTAATTGTCTGAATATGTGAGGATGCCGTTGGGCCTGAGAAACGCCGCTCAAACATTCCACCGTTTTATGGACCAAGTGCTGCGAAACCTCCCATTCTGTTTCGCATGTTTGGATCACATTTCGGTGTTTAGCAAGACATCTGAAGAGCACCAATGTCATCTCCAAACGACCTTCGAACGTCTAGATGAATTTGGTGTAACCATCAATTCGGCGTGACCGAACTGGACTTTCTCGGGCACCACATCAACAAGGAGGGCATTCAACCTCTGTCGTTGAAAGTCCAGGCAATCCAGGGTTTTCCACGACCAACCAATGTCCGACAACTCAAAAAAATTCTGGGACTTATCAATTTCGACCGTCGCTTTCTTCCAGGATCCGCTACTGTACTTCGCCCACTTAATACTTTCCTCGTGGGAGTCAAGCCGAAGACTTCACCCCTAGCCTGGAACCCCGCAGCCGAGCAAGTCTCTGTCAGAATCAAGAAGCAGTTAGCCAACGTAGCCAACGTGGTACTCCTGACGTATCGCAGATCGGACGCTTCAACATTCATCATGGTCGATGCCTCGGACACAGCGATCGGCGCAGTTTTTTCAGCAGTTGATTGATAGATGCTGGTGCCCCATCGCCTTCTACTCAAAATCGCTGTCCCCTAAAGAAGTGAAATACAGTGCCCTTGGACGTGAGTTATTTGCCACCTACTCCACATTGTCAAGCACTTTCGTCACTTTCTGGAAGGGAGACAATTTCTCATACTCACAGACAACAAGCCGCTGCCGTACGCTATTGCCTCTCGCAGTGCAACGCACTCCCCGAGAGAAATTCGTCAGCTGGCATTCATATCAGAATTTACAACGGACATTAGGTTCATCAAAGATGAAGTAAACATTGTAGTCGATACTCTTTCCCGCGTTCACAACGATGCGTCTTTCACAGAACACCCACCTCATGGTCTAATTGGCCCTCTCAGCTTCCCAGAAAAATGACTCTGACCTCCAGACGCTGCTCAGCTCCTCCTCCTGTTCACTGGAGCTCCAGGAAGTCCAGACAGATTTATGATCACCAACACTGGTATGCGACGTTTCAAACGGTCAGCCACGTCCTTACCGCCCTAGAAATGTTCGACGCCAAGCCTTTGACATACGTCATTCCCTGGCAAACCCTGGTAAAAAATATCAATACAAAGACGTGTTTTATCTCGGTAGGTATGGCCTGGCATGAACTCCGACGTCCGACGTTGGACACGTGCCTGCATCAACTGCCAGATAAATAAAGTGCATCGCCATACTGTCTTGCCGACTGCGACATTTCAGTTTCCCCATGGACGTTTCAGCCACCTCCACATGCACATCGTTGGCCCCGTTCCACCATCTCAAGGTTATCGGTACATCTTCACCGTCATCGATCGCTTCACCAGATGACCTGAGGCGGTACCCCTACCCGATATCACTACTGAAGCCGTTGCAAACGCATTCTCACTTCGTGGGTTGCAAGAATCGGAGTTCCTACCACTGTAACCACGACCGCGGAAGACAGTTTCAATCCAACCTGTTCGCAACGCTATCAAAGCTGCTTAGTTTCCAACACATCTGAACGATGTCATGCCATCCGAGCGCGAATGGACTCGTCGAACGATTTCATGGGCAGCTCAAAACCGCAATCACTGTCGCGACGCCATTCACATGGAGTGATTATCTTCCGCTCGCCATGATGGGAATCAGAGCTGCGCTTAAGGATGACCTTGGATGTGCAGCTGAGTTCGTTTACGGCACCCCGTTCCGCAACCAAGCGAGATCCTCAGTGCTTCACCATCCAGCTCCCTGCCTGACACCCTCGACTACGAGGAAAGGCTCCGCTCCCATGTGGCCACCCTCCGTCCTTCACTCACACGTCGAACCCGGCAACAAAAACCCTTTGTGAGCCCGGACCTTTAAACCGCCACGCATGACTTCGTGCGCCACGATGCTGCGCGACGCTCAATACCACCAGCATACGACGACCCGTACAAGTTCCTTCGACGAGCTTAAAAGCACTTTACCCTGGCCTACACGAACTGTGAAGACCATGTCTCAATCGATCGACTAAAGCCTGCGTATATCCTACGTTCCGACACGAACAACCTCACACCGCACATTGCGAATGTGGGACGCTCTGCCACGATGGACATCGCGCATCCAACCCAACGCGATGAAGCCCGTCCCCGCACCGTCCGCTTCACTCTCCAAAACGCTACCAACAAGCGCAAACAGAATCTTTCACCGGTATTCCGCTAGGGGTGAGCCCATGTTGCGAACGAGCGGGCGACAGCATCTACATCGTAGAGCAACGTGTACCAACGCCTGCACAGCGAGCGAGGCAGGAGCCTCGCACCACGGACGGCACACACACGACAAAAGCCCCGATGAAATACGTCTAGCTGCAACCCAGGTTCGTCTCCTCTGACATAGAAATTATCTCGGACTGGCCGGTTTGCAAAATATCTATCTGTAAAATATGTAAATAACAAGTGTGTCAGCGAAGAACGTCCCTCGGTATGCTGGCCACACATGGATAAATAAAATAACGGACACGACAACAAAATAATCTTAAGCACCGAATAGTTTATTCGCAAGGTAAAAATTATAGCTCGTCACACATATACAAACTAGGAAAACAAATTAAGTTTTCCGATTTAGAAGGAAAGAAGAGATGTGATATATAACGTCGCAAACTCAACTAGAAATTGTATATCAGACAGCGTTTTTACCTCCATATTCCAAAGACTCCACAACTTAAAACAAATCTTTAGCAGGCATTGGACATTTATAGAGAACAAAACTTGCCTGTATTGATGTATCATTGTTTGCAGCTGTTCACGTATTTAGAGAGGGATATAAAAGCATGGAATAAGTATATTTTTTAGTTTAGTTTGAGACGGTTAAGTTACTTTTCTTTTGTCTTTTCTAATATATGTCACATTTACATTCAGGCCTCAAAGTATACAGGTTCGTACAAATGCAGTGTGTTTTTCCAGAGTGACTCTTCCAAAGCCAATTAGGGGATCACGTGACTTCGACATCTGCGAATCGGAATTTAAATCGAAATTGCACATTCTCTTAGTTCTGAATAGACTCCGATTGGTTGTATCCGCTTGATACATATCGGCTATTTACTGGCCCATCTTTTTTATGATTTTGCAAACTGACCGATCTCACTAAGCGTTCCAGGCGTGCGTTTCGGCTGTCAACAATTCCTGGCTTGTAGTGGCATCTGCAAGCGCCGCTTTCACTGTAAATGCCTTAATATTGAAGGGGACGATTACGGTTTCTACATGTACAGCGAAGTGAGCACGTACAAATGGGCTTCGTGTACCAAGCGCCGTGACCCGGACAGTGCTGGGATTCTCGATAGCGAGCCTATCGTGGTTTCAGTGAGTGCTGATGGCGAAGATCGTTTGGGACCGGACGCTACTGGGCAGTGCGCCTGCGGACTCGGCGGGCTTGTAACGGCGCTCGTACGAAAAGTGGACCAACTCGTCAGTACGGTTCAATTCCTTCGAGATGACAACGCTGCCCTTCTAGGTGACTTTCAAAAATTGAGCCTACGGCTTTCGGAGCTGACGCTTGCCGCGCCTGACGCCATCGATCCCAGTGAAACTACTGAAAGTAGGCGCACCTACGTCAAAGTGGCGCGAAGCGCCGTTTCTTCTGTTCGTCGTCCTCAATCAAGGGACAAGGTGGCCGCGCCAAGCTCCGCTGGGCACCGCCAAAACGCAGCCGGTCCTCCCACCCCCGCCACGCCGAGTTAGGATGATGTCGAACAAGCGGAAGTACTGGATCAACCGGGCGATGGGTACAAGGTCGTCAATTACCGCAAGCGTCGTCCGCCGCCAGGAATGGGTGCCCGCAAGAACGCACCTGTGTCTTCTGTGCCTCGACCACCTGCCAGACGTGCCCTGTTCGTCTCGAGGCTACATCCGTCTACTACATGTGAAGAGCTAAGTGAACTTGTGTCCTCCACTTTGGAGCTGGGCTCTTTCACTTGCAAGAAGCTTCGTAGCAAATATGACACGTATGCTTCGTTTCATAGTAAGCACCACCGTTGATAACTTTAGTCTTATCAACGATGCTTGCGTGTGGCCCGAGGGTGCTTGTTTAGGCCTTTTTGGGGTCCGCTCGTAGATTCTGCATCTTCCGAGACTTGAGATAACGCGCCATAACACAATGAATAGCACACAAATTTATTATCAGAATGTGCGTGGTTTGCGGACGAAGTCTGATATCTTTTTTACATCGGTTTTGGCCTCGAATTTTGACATTTTATGTATCACTGAAACATGGCTAACCAGTTCTATATCTAGTTCTGAGTACTTTAGTTCCGATTACCAGGTTTTTAGATGTGACCGGGATTCGACAGGTTCCTCCTCCACCCTCGGAGGAGGCGTACTTACGGCTGTACGGAAATCCTTATCGTGCTTTCGGCGGTCTGACCTTGAGATAAATGAATGCGTTTGGATTGAAGTTCGAGTCACGAACGGACCAAATTTGCTTATCGGGAACTATTACTTTGCGCCTCGTTCTGCTTCTACCACGCTAGGTCATGCTCTCAGCCACATCTCTAATTCGGCCGATTTTTCTAATTACAACGTTTTAATATTAGGGGACTTTAATGTACCTGGAGTTAACTGGGATTTGAACATGTCCAGTGCAGATTTAAGCACTGGATGTGAACAGGAGCTACTCGATTTCGTGAATTTTAATGGTTTTCAACAAATTAGTCGTGCTGTAAATGCTGCCGGTAACGTCCTTGACCTGTGCATAACGAACATCAGAGTGGTCTCGCAGAGCGTTGTTGCCTTTCCAGTCGTTCCTGTTGACAAGTGGCATCCGCCTTTTTCAGTGGTGGTTTCATTTCCCTTTACTGTCAGATCGGATGCGCGGGCTCCGATGTTTGACTACGCTCGTGGTGACTACCTCGGATTGTATGCGCATTTGAGCGATATTAACTGGGACACTCTTTACAAGTGTGCTGATGTTGACAGTGCCGTCTCTCGGCTGACAGATCTTTTAAAGTCTGCTATGGACCGCTTTATACCGATGAAACGTGGTAGCCGAGGCAAATTTCCTTGGTGGTTCTCAAGTGATCTCCGGCAGGCACTGACTTTGAAATCGCGTTATCACAAAAGATATAAGTCGTCTGGCTTGGACAAATGGCACTCCTTATTTAAGGAGTATCGCTCTGCCGTGAAGCGTTTAATTAAAAGAGACAAATGCCAACTGCATGACTCCATTGAGTCTGACCTTAAGCGCTGTCCCGACCGCCTCTGGGAATATGTCAGGTATAGTAGGCCATCCAGTAGAGCTGATGATATAACTCTGAAGACTCAAACAGGTCATGTCTCTGACTCATTCAGTGTATGCAATCTCTTTGCAAAACACTTCTCATCAATAGGAAACCCCAATGTCCTCCAGTCCAACAACGCAACCCTGTGTTCTGAAAATCCCCTTCTGATGCCAATTCCCGTATTGACTATTGATGACGTGGTCTCGGCCATAAAAGAACTTGCCCCAAAAAGTCATGTGGGGAAGATAGGATCCCGGCCTTTATTGTTAAAGGGTGCTCTGATATCTTGGCTCCTGTACTGCATCACATTTTTAGCATGTCCTTAATAACAAGTACATTTCCGTCAGCCTGGAAAACTGCTTTGGTTGTGCCAGTACACAAATCTGGAAGCTCCACGTGTATCGATAACTACAGACCAATTGCATTGCTTTCTGTTTTTTCGAAGGTTTTTGAAAAAGTCATTTTTAAGCGTGTGAGTTTTCATTTTAAGCAGACGCTCAGTCCAAATCAGCACGGTTTTTGTCGTGGACGATCTGTTGAAACAAATCTTTTAACGCTTTTTGGAGTTCGCGAAACCTATAGTTGGGTCCCGTGGTCAAGTTGATGTTATTTATTTTGACTGTTCGAAGGCGTTTGACCTCGTAGATCACAAATTATTGCTGTCGAAGCTGTTACATATGGGTCTTTCTTCGGGTTTCTGCGACTGGTTTGCTAGTTATCTTGGTGAACGCTCAAACATGGTTTCCTACTTAGGATGCAAATCATTCCCTTATCTGTTGAACTCTGGGGTACCACAAGGGTCGAACCTTGGACCTTTGCTCTTTAATATTTTTGTAAATGATCTTGTAACTAGTGTGAGTGACTCAATGATACTTCAGTATGCTGATGACGTGAAAATTTATCGTAGTATCCACACGCCTGTGGACTGTGAATTGTTACAAAAAGATATTGATGCAATTCATTTGTGGTGCTGTGCGAACTCGCTGGTTTTAAACCCCACCAAAACTAAGGTTGTTTCTTTTTCCCGTAAGGCAAATGTTGTTGTACATCCTTACACATTAGACGGCTCTGAAATTTCAAGATCTTCTGTTGTGCGTGACCTTGGCATTTTGTTCGATTCACGCCTGAACTTTTACTCTCATGTTTCAAAGCGTTATTAATGATTCTTTGCGAATCCTGGGGATAATTGCACGCATTACCCGTGACTTCCGGAATTACAACTGTATACTAAACCTTTTTCGGGCTTTGGTTTTATCACGGTTGGACTTTTGTTCTACGGTATGGAATTCTTTGGGTGTTAGTCAGGCGCTCAGGTTGGAGTGCATACAGAGACGACTTGTGAGAATTGTCTACGATCGCCACATTGGACGGAGTGTTTTTTATGATTATGTGCTTCTTTTGGGCACTCTTGGTCTTGTGCCTCTTTCAACTAGCGCGACTAGTTCGCGACATGGTGTTTTTATATAAGTTGTTCAATTCTGTTTTTGATTCCCCAATGTTATTGAGTAGAATCTCAATTCATGTCCCCCAGCGACAAAATAGGTCTACTCCTTTTTTTACCCCTCTTATCTAGAGTCCAGTCCCCCGCTGACACGGATGATGCTCACGTACAACAAGTATTTTAACCCTCACGTGGACTTTTTTATACCTTTTAAAAAGTTCAAGAATAGTATTGTAGTTATGATTGACGTGTAGTTTGTTTAGTTCAGTGCTGCTTTATAATGTGAAGTGTAATCCTAAAAATGCCCCTGAAGCTGTTTGGGAAGCACAATAAAACAGAGTGAATGATAACGATAATTATTAGGATGCAGGCGCCAGTTCACAAGACAGCTGGTAAGGCCTTGTGCCATGCTCGCGCGGACTCACAGCAGAGTTGCCGAGCGTGTTGAATAAATACTGTTCCCAAGAATTAAGGACGGCAGCGGTGGAGTAATTAAACTTGCTGTGAAGTCGGTCTATTGCTTTGACTATTTGATCCCTTGGCACAGCCACGTGCCTATAGATTCAATAGCAAAAGCTCAATTACGGTGGGGACTGGCCTCCACCAGCTCTATTTTATCGCAACTACAATCAAAGTCGAAGAGACGACCGCAGTAATTTTATTGCGAGCACTGTCGTCACACTAACTGCCATGGGAATTCTTGGGAGTGCCTTGTCGCTGAGTGAGTTTAAAATTTACATTTTGTGCAGACGAATTTTTATTTTCGTGGCTAGAAAACGTTTGAATGTGCTCCAGCGTAATGCATTAATGTTACTTGCAAGTCATGTAGCACGCCAATACTGCACGAACTTTCATCCGCTTCCCTTTTGAGCTTGGTGACGCCGAAATAATCACGTTTGTCACGAAATCACTATGAACCATCTCCCTGGTACACGCGAAAAATCCCAAGGAGGGTAAGTTGTTTCGACGAAGATTGGTGATTAAACTAATTATTGGTGACATTCGCGACAGAAAACCTAGCTGTGCTTCGTTTCTCAGATAAGGCCATACCACGGGTGTGGAAGCATTATCAGACTCGATTTCGTCAGTGTGGGTCTACGAACTCTATGGCTTCTAACATTAATTGTGCTGTTTAAACACACCATCCAGGTTTTCGTCGCAACTAATGATAAACAGGGGTCACACCAACTGACGTTACCGCGAGGCAAATCCTTATCGTGACGCAACGACTGGAAACTGTGAGAGTGTGGTATCAAAATATATCGAGCGCTCATAGTCCCTTACGTGAAATGCTCTGGCCGTTTCCGTCTAGAGCGTTCGAGAGTCTGGCATGCCTGTGATTTACTCGCTTGGCAAAGCTACGAGCTTGTGTGTGCTGGGCTGTTGTTTTTTAAACATTGGAAAGATGCATAAGATATTCCAGTGATGTTCTACTGGCAGGCTCACCTTTTCAGCGTTCGTGGCTTCTGGCTCGTGAATCTTTTTCGGTTTAGTTTTGCGAACTTTCGAGACACGTGCCACAAGTCAGTTCTTGCACCGCCATTTGACTTCATTGGCCGCAAAAGGCATTTGCGGTTTGTGTTGGCGCGTTTGACCCTTCATGCTTCCAAGAAAGAGACAAACATGTCAAGGAGCTTTGCTGGGAGCTTGTTAATTTTTGGTTAGACCTTGGTTGCTGAGCGAGATGTCATATATCCCTCATATATGGTCATATGTTTTGTGCGGCGCAGTCAAGTGTATTCACACAAACATTATAATCCTGCAAAAAACTCATATCGGCTGTTTTATTGTGATTGGGATTGAAGATAGTGGCACCAAGCGCTCGGATGAGTGTCAGAATGTTTCATGGAATGAGCAGTTTTTTCTTGATAGCTCCATCTTCGGTGAACGGATCTCAATTCGCTGGTGACGGGTAGCTATATACAATCGTCTCTTTAGATTTTAAGATATTGTTATCGACACACCGTCCAAAAAGGCGCACATCAGCCTACCGCCACCACATGCGATGCCTGTGCTTGGCGTTGACGGCATTAAACAATATTTCTTTTTCTGTCTTTAGATACGCAAATAAACTGCACTAATATAAGCCTTCTTCTTTTACATAAGCATAATTGACAAAAAGGTTTAAATGTACAGCGCCATGGACACTCGTATTAAGGAGGAACGCTTACAAAAAAAGAGGCTCCAGAGCGATCTTCATGTGACTGGTACAAAACAACCCCTTCAAGGCTCTGATTATTTGAACGAACGGAAATGATGATTGCCACGCAGACTGAGTCTGATCAGCCAATAATCTTGCAAGGATAGATCATCTGTAGGTTAGTATCGGTTTGTGTCTGGGTATGAGGCAGAGAGCGATGGCGCTATTTGACCAGTATCCAGAGATTTTAGGGAGTGTCAATAAAGCGACGCGTGCCGCGAGTCTTTCTTCGAGTAGCTCGAGTATGGAAGAACAAATGTTTTGGGGTGGTGCACTTGGCGCAGCGGTCGTATTCTGCTTGTAACGTCTTAAGTTTATTTTACTGAAATCCATCTCGTCGAGTTTATTTACGGACTTACGCAAACACCTCCATTTCAAGACGGCGTGGCATAGCCACACAAATTAAACATTAATGTACCTCTAGTACAGAACACATGCGTTTTGTCATGCATGTCTGGTAAGTAATTATAATTTAATAATCGCCTCATACTACGCTTAGAAAGATCAAAGCTGTGACATTTATGGATCTTATTGAAACTCAAGAGAACATTCGAAGAAAAACAACAACTTTTCAGGTAACAAAGTCTCTAAATAGAAAATATTCAAACATATACTTTAGCAAAATTTTTATAAATTTTAAAATGAATGCAGAAGATCTCAGGTGGGAAGTGGTATTGCTTTTTCATCAACTTCAGCCCTCTTATACTCATGATACGCACTTCGAAGCCTCATCTTGTTTTTGGCATTAGTGAATGTTAAAAAGCTTTTGCTGCTTTTTTATCTTTTTAATGAAATTTTACACAAGTGGGTGCTTTTCAATGTCTACGTCTCTCTGTTTATGGTGCTTCTATATGCGTGTGTGTACGCGTGTGTATGTTTCTGCATGTGTATATATATATATATATATATATATATATATATATATATATATATATATATATATATATATATATAGATATACAGGGTGACGGTAGAAAACGAACCAGGAGGATTTTATTCGACGTTTCGACCTTCGTCAGGAAGACCGCAGGCAGGTCTTCCTGACGAGCCTGCCTCAGGTCGAAACGTCAGATAAAATCCTCGCTCGACCTCTACCGTCACCTACATATCTGTCTTCTACGCCTTCGGCCCCAAGCCAACATGCCTATATATATATATATATATATATATATTGTTCAGTTTTTGTGGTAGTTTCAGTATACTTGATTTTATTTAATTTTCCGATACTAGTTCGTTTGTTTTAGTTTCGTGGCAGTTTATTTGAAGTGCCACACTATTGTAGCTATTTGAATGGTGCTATTTGAACTTTTTTTGCATAACTGAACATATGAAAGTGAATTTTGTTTTGATAACATGTGCTGTTGTCATTAGTATTATTTTCATTTTATGCGTTTAATCTAATTTGCTGCCGTTAGTTAATTCAATTCAGTTCAATGTTTTATTCAGACAACATACATCACAGTTGTCTAGGAGGCCGTCGCAAAAGGCAATTAAATGCCTGACGAGGCGTCGACCCCCTCCCCTCCCCTCCCCTCCCCCCCCCCCCGGCACATCACTCAGCGTGGCACACACGAAGGCAGAAAAATGAAAACCTGCGAAATGTAAACAACCATATGAAAACCCTAAGCACAACAGTGCACACGGGATAGCACTGCATAAATTCAAGAAAATAACAAATAACTTGCTTTGATAAAAAAAGAAGCATAAAACATGACACAGCACATATCATAACACTCTAAAAAATAAACCTGAGAACGCAGTCACTCTTGAGATGACAGAAAGTACATATTCATGTTTCTTTTTAAAGCCTGAATTGACACACTGTTTTCGATTATAGCCATCAGATCAGGATGGTCATTTAGAAGGATGGGTATTTGGTTTGATAGTTTTTGGTTGCCGTAGTTTGTGCGTACTTTTCCTCTTGTGTAGTTGGTGGATCTAAGATTGTAAGTATGTTCTTTCCAAAGGTACTGTTGAAAAAAGGCTGTTGGCTCGGACTTTATTTGACTATAGATGATTAAAGATAATTTCTTTTTTATAACATTTTGCAATGTTAATAACTGGTGCTTTCTGAAAAGCGGAGCAGTATGACTCCTGTACGGTGCATTTTCTATTAAACGCAAGACTTGCTTTTGCAGTGTGTATAGGCTGTCTATATTTGTTTTTGTTGTTGTTCCCCATACTAGTAGGCAGTAGTTAAAACGAGAATGAACCAATGCGTAGTATAACTGTTTCTTTATTCGACGTGGCAATAAATGTCTAACTCTACATATAAGACCAATGGAGCGCGAGATCTCGGTTCTTAGTTTGTCTACATGACAAGACCAGCTTAAGTTTTCGTGAAACAAAACGCCAAGGAATTTGTGCGAAACAACCCGTTCAATAATTTCGCCGTGATATTGTATGAGGATTTCTTGCTCGACACATTTATTACGTGGTCTAAAAATAATATACTTAGTTTTTTTAGTATTTAATTCTAGCTTATTTGCTATGAGCCATAATGATACATTTCTGAGCCACGTATTGGTGTGGTGCTCAATCTCTTGTAGGTTTTTCCCAGAAAAAAATATATTAGTGTCATCAGCGTAAAGAATTATATCTCCAGAAAGCGGTACGTTAGTTATGTCATTGATATACACTAAAAATAACAGTGGGCCAAGGATAGAGCCCTGCGGGACACCGTACTTTATTTTACCCATATTTGAATTCGCGTTATTAACGTCTGTATATTGCAACCGATTTGATAAATAACTGTTTATTAGGCTAAGCGATTTCCCTCTAATCCCACATCTATAAAGTTTTCCCAATAGAATATCGTGCTTGATTGAATCGAACGCTTTTTTAAGTCAATGAATACGCCTACTGTATACACTTGGTGTTCAAAATTAGTAATTATTTTATCTTTGATGCTTAACAATGCCATTTCCGCCGACTTTTTCTTTTGGAAGCCGTACTGTTGTTCTGATATAAGATTTGTCTTTTTAAAGTAGTTTAGAAATCGTTCATTGATAACTTGTTCTATAATTTTCGAAAACACTGGCAGAACAGAAATTGGTCTATAATTGTTTAAATCATTTTTATCCCCTCCTTTATGTATTACTGATACCCTAGCAATTTTTAATTTACTTGGGAATACACCTGTGCCCAAGACTAGGTTACATATATGTGATAGTGGTTGGCTAATCAAGTTAGCCACTGATTTTATAGGTCTAGCTTTTATGCCGTCTTCACCGCAAGCGCTATTATTCTTTAGTTTTTGTATTAAGTTGTTTATTTCTAATTCTGTAGTTGGAAACATAAAAATCGAACTTTCTGTGCTAGATGTGATATAACGTTCGTAGTCAGTAATGTTTGAAGTATTTCTACTCGATGCACCAGACTCCAAAAAGTGTTTGTTAAATTCGTCAGCAAGCATAGTCCCAGTGAATGACACACCTTCGACAGTAAGCTCAGTAATACCGCATTTTTGTTTTTTGACATAAGGGTGTTAACAGTATCCCAGACTTTCCTAGAATTATTATAGATGTCTGCAAATTTGTTTTCATAATAATTGCTTCGTGCTCGCTTAACGTCGCGAGATAACTTGTTCCTCTCCTTTTTAAATTCAGATAGATAGTTCGGATGCCTCGTTCTTATGAATAAGCCGTAAAGCTTATCACGATGTTGCATTCTTTTGCGAAGTGCGGCGTCAATCCAGGGTTTTCTTGATTTCTTGTTTCTTTTGAACTCCGTCATAGGAAACGCTCGCTCGTAAAGTTCCTTCACAGTCGTTATAAAGGCGTCGTATGCTGTATTGGGGTCAACCAATTGTAAAATGTTGTTCCAGTTTGTCTCCGAAACTAACCTCTGGAAAAAAATAATTTTATTCTCGTTTATGAATCTAAAAGTAATCGGTGTACATGGTGGTGATTTTTTGCGTTGTGTCGAGTAAGGTGTGAAAAACATAAAAATCGGTAAATGGTCACTAAGGCCTGATATTAGTACACCTGCCTCTAGTTCATTCATTTGGTAGTTAGTGAAACACAAGTCAAGCATTGTTTCAGACACGTCCGTCACCCTGGTAGCTACTTTCACCACATTTTCCAGGCCAAAAGAATGCAAAGTATCAAGAAGTTTTTGCGTAGTTGGGTCTGAGGATAGCACATCTATATTGAAGTCACCGCAAAGAACAACATGTATACCAGTCTGCACAGAAGACTCTAGCATATCTTCAAGGTATTGGAGAAACATGGGTATTTTGCCTTGAGGAGGCCTGTACAGGACAACAAGAACAGTATGGCCGCATTTGATCATTAGAGACTCAAAGTCTGGCGTTATCACAGAGTATTCGGCTGACACATCATAATCTAGACATTCTTTTACATATACCGCCACGCCTCCTCCTCTCCTTATCTCTCGAGATATCGATGTACATCTGTATCCCGAAAAATGAACAATATCGGAGTCATCAGAAAACCAGGTCTCAGTAAAAGCTAAGATATCGAAGTTGTGATCTAGGTCACTTAGAAATGTTTCAACAGCTTCTTGTTTATTTTTTAAACTTCGAGCATTTAGGTGCAGAAGAGAAAACTGCTTGTCATGCAAAGCAGTACAGTGCTTGAAAGAAATGGAATCGTAATAACTGCCTTTTTCAACATAGCTTGTCATGTTGGTGGATGACAAATGAAATAACTACGTAACAGGAAAAAAAAAACATTTAGCGTATCATTTCCAGATCTTTCTCGGTACTGATCTTGATGACTCGGTCGCCGGTGCCTCGGCGAACGAACATTTTCCCATTCCTTTGCCAAGCAAATTTATATTCCATTTCCGTTGCTTTTGTCCTCATTTGCCAGAACAGCTTTTTGTTTTGTGCTGTGAGATTTTCATTTAGAAAAATTTTTGACTTAGCTTTCCTTAGTTCTCCCTTTTTTCGAGCCACGTGTCTCTTGTTAGGCGGGATGTGAAACGTACAAGAACGGGCGCAGTCTTGTCAGACCGTTCGGTCCGTGAGGGGAGTCGATGGATGGCATCGACATCCGTTTCACAAAGCTGTGGAAGGTCGAGGTCATTGGCCAGTAGGTTTAGTTTTTTAAGCAAATTTTCGTTTACATGCTGGGGCAACCCGTGAATTTCTAAGTTTTGCCGCCGGCTGTATTGCTCTAGTTCGTTTACCTCTTGTCTTAGTTTTTCAATTTCTTGGCCCCTTACTTCCACCTCGAGTTTTTCCACACGCTTCTTCAGACCGGATATCTCCTGGTTTTGTAGCTTCATCTCGGCAATTACTTCATCATACTTCAGTGAGAATTCCTGCACTGAGCGTTCAATACTGTCAATAGTATCCTTAATACCCACAAGGGTATCTACTTTGAGTTTCATTTCAAGCACTTCTGAAAGTTTGCTGTGAATCTGAGCGATCTCACTAGCAAGATCTGCTCCAGCAGCTTCGTCCCCTGGCTTCGATGCGCTCTGGCTGCTTCGAGTCCTCAACGCCCTGCATGTTGCGCACTTCCAGGACTTTTTGTGGCCTCTGTCTTTTTCTTATATGTGCTGCCATTCACTCCGGAACAAGTACCGATGTGGTAGTTAAATTCACACTCTGAACAGCATAGATAGTCTTCATCATCGGGAAGCAATTCATGACAGGCAATACATTTGTTTTCCATTGCTGCCAAGTAACGCTTGTTTATATACTACAAATGAGACATTCACTCAGCAGCAGCAGCAACCAAAAAGAACTTAAAATGTTAAAAAGAAACCAACCTGCGAAGATCAGAAGATACTTTTTAGACGCCTGTGACGGTACCGTGGTGCCACTGCTGCTGAGTGCGTGTGAAGCTCGTCCTTGGTTGAAGAGCCTTTTTGTAGCAGGTGCCGAGCGATGGCGTAGTGGTCCACGTGCGTGCAGCGTCCAATGGTCGTTCTCGAGGTCCCTCGATGAAAAGTGCTGCGCGCCGCGCTGGCGGCTTGATGAATCAGCAAAGTCAGCTGCGAAGATCAGAAGATGGCCTTCCACCATATGTTCAAGTTTCCTGATACGTCCTGTTTGTTTCTGCCTAGTTTTATCTTATGCTGTATCGCATGCATTTTTCATATATTATGCTTAACTGTAAGGGGCAGAGGCTCTGTCAGGCATTACGCCTATATCTCTGCCCCCTTTGCGGAAATATATCCAAAATCAAACAAAAAAATATATGTGGATTATGACCTTCATTACATCTTCGTAATGAAGGTCTAAATGAATCAATACTTTGTGTGTTCCTGAGACTCCGGTTTTGGTAGCGAAAATTTCCCATTGAGTTTACGAGCTGGTCAATCCCCCTAAAAACTAAGAAATATAGTGAACAACAAGGGGATAGGAAAACGGAGGAGAAAAAGAGCAGGCGTAAAAAAGCGAATCACGTGGCTAGCTGGCGAAGTGACAAAAAGAACATGTAACCCAGTGTAGGCGAAGTGACGCGTAATCCTCTCTTAAAAGTTAGGGTTCAAATTTAATAGACCATTTGCTGTATCCACCAAGCGCCCCGGCCCGCGCTAAAATAATCGCGGGAACGGTGTTCCTTTAGCTCCTTAGTGATCGGTAATTTAGACTCTATTATTGGTTACATATCTTTTGAGCGTAATTCGGAGTCACTATGAACAAGCGCCTGATATACGTAATGACCTGTCATATCGCTTTTAAACTTTCTCCTTAATGTCAGTGTTTTTGATACTGTGCACGCTGTCCACCCTTCAACCTATATGGGCTGCAGAAACCTCTTATATCGTTACCCTCCTCTTACATCTTCAAAGATGCTGATTTTAAGTTAGAAACAATAAAACTGCTATAAACAGCCCCACGGACTCCGAGCTAAATCTTTTTTTTTTGTCGTTGTGAATTCTCGGCTTTTTAAGCAATTCCTGCTAAAACAATAATCACGAGAATGATAATATATGTGAGAGATTTCCGCAGCTTGCCAGATTGAAAGGTGGATCGCATGCACAGTATCAAAAATGCTGACACAAGAAATTTTAAACGTGATATGACAGGTCCTTCGGGTATAGCAGGCGCATCTTCAGGGTGACTCCGAATTACGCTCAAAAATTTTGTAACCATGGAACCGGTCAAAATTAGTGATCACTAGGGAGCTGAAGGAACACCATTCGCATGATTTTTAAAGTGTGGGCTTCGGAATATTGCAAATGGTCTATTGGCGTGAATGAACATAAGGTAAGCCGCAAACGAGCTGGTGATATTTGGACATTATTTAATAAGATGCCGAGATTGGGCGAGAAGAGGACAATTACAGTCTCAGAGCTGAAAAGGTTTGACGAAATCTTCTGTTAAAATAGTCTTCAAGCTCCACGAAAATTAGAAAACAAAAAGGATAAGAGCAAGCGTAAGGAAGAAACGAAACATTATTCACACAATTTATGGAAAGAGCGCGGAATTGTGAATATAGTGTGTCGTACCTCCCCGTGCCCTTTCTCTTCCTCGCTTTCACTTATATGTGTTGTGCAGTTTGAAGCCTATATACTTAAACAAATTCGTTTCTCAAATAATATACAGCTGTTTCTAAGACTGTATTTGTCGTACCATCTCTTCTTAGTCTCGGAGTTTTTGTTCTTAATACGTGTTTATCACGTGGTGTAAATTACCGGCTAAATTCAGTGAGGAATTTTTGTTGGTGTTTTGGTCACGCGACCTTAGGTCCCGTGACATCGTTTTTTATAAATGTAGTGAAAACTGAGCGGACGGAAGAACAAAATTATGAAATATGCGTGTGTGAGGGGCGACGGTTCCATTAAAAGTATTTACTGCTTTATTAAGAGGGGACTATATGTTCAAACATAAAATGCTTTAAAACAAAACCTGCTAATCCAAGAAATGTATCAATTTGTCCGCGCCTCGGTGCATTTCATCTCGTAACTCTAGGCGGAAATGAATATCACGACAGATCATCCCGTGCGATTACGACAAGAGACCGTTACGTCAGTAGGTGTGGCATTTCGCAGGGTGCTACATCACGCGAAATCAGAATCGGAAAGTCCGATATCCATTTTGTCACGTCGGTTGAAGTCGCCTGACGCCTCACTACGGAAAACCACAGCCTGAAACTTTGACGTCACATTTCTGGTATGGAAATTGACGCCAGATGACATGACGTCACGTGGACAGGTTTTGTCCTAATTTGAGTTGACGCCGAAACTTGACATCATGACGTCATAAATATCAACCGAGAAATGTCGCCAAAAATTAAAGTCAAATAACATGGCGTCAAGTCACGCAACTACGGCTTTTTGACCTCACAAAACGTTACGTCGGTTTTAACCGCAACATTTTCTGTTTAACTTAAATGCTCAAGGTATTCTTGCTTCCCCTTCCTCCCTCACTCCAAAAATAATTATTATGGTATTCTAAACAAATTGAAACAGTTGCTCCTTAAATTTGGCACTCCCCACTTTAGGAGACTTTGGAGTCCTTTGCTGGTAACTTTTGTGCATAATAAATTGGCATTGCGTTGCAGGCCGAAGGAGTATTACGCGAAACCATGGAGCATGTAGCACCGCAAAACGCATTCACGAGAAAGAACTGCTCCAAAGATAAAACAAACTGCCAGCCATATTCGTTTTGTCGTCAGTTTTCAGCTTCCTTAAAAGTATGTCAAAATAACCCAGAAAGATGCGGTAAACATGATTGATAGGTGGAATGAAATGAGAATATTCCTGAAAATTGTGCAACTCTAATAAATAGTTGCATTAAAGAACAATGATACAAATTCAGATTAAAATATGTCGCCTTGGAAGTACTAAATATAAATCGATATACGAGAAATGGCACAATCATACTCACGCGTTGTTGTTGTAGTCGTAGTCGTAGCAGTTATTGTAGTTGTGGTTGTAGTTGTAGTTGTAACTTTAGCTGTAATTTTAGTATTATATGAACTTGCGGTTGTCGTCGGTATTTTGGCAGATAATCCGGTCGTTGTGATAGGAATGATTAATGAGCTTGTGGTTCTCCACGGCGATGCAACCGGTGGATGTATCGTATAATTGTCCTCCGGAATATTGGTGTTTGACGCATTGCTCGTAGAGCCTGTTACGGATTCCATTTCAGAAGCAGTTATGACAACACGTTTTGATTTCTATATTGCTCCACATTCAAATTCCCGACGAGTGTTTATAAAACGTTTGTGCTAATGTTCGTTGAAAGCCGCAAAACACCGTAATATGTTTATTTTGCTATAAAAATGTTCCCTATCACCATGCTGCAACCACAGAACGTTCTTTAACCAATTCTCATACAATACCGTGTAAATGACGTCAAGAACCCCCTTTCCCCCTATCCATTACAAGACATGTGTTGAGCTAAACGAACAAACTTTATGCTACCTAAACTAAATGGTAGTGTTTTGTCAATTCGTCCTATTTTTATTTTATATGTATCAATCACTGAATAGAAGGGGCATTTTTTTACTTAGGAAATCATATAGCAAGTTGAGTTGAGGTAACGTATTGATCTATTACCATGTTTGGCTGCTCGTGAGAGACAATACGGTTCTTTCAATAATTAAATTGTTTTCGTGCTCCCCGACAATAGATATTAGCAGGCTATCTGAATGTGTATATAGGAAAAATATAGCCACAATGTTACATGTTGCAAAATACTGTTAGCACTTTAAGTAGAGACTATGCGAAAACAAATATTATAGGTATTCGCAGATGATGTTTTTTTGTTTCAACCAGTTAGACATTCCTAGATTACCGAGGATCTTAATAACTAAAACTTTTTGTCACGGCTTTAAAAATGTTTTATTAAGACTCAAGGCCTCGAGTAAATCAAGTTTACTTTTAGGTGAATACTAGACCACCAGGATTCTGAAACCACGGATTGCTACCAATTAGCGTTGTTTTTGATAACTATAAAACTGCGCCATTGGTCTAAGTCATGGTCAAATTTAAATAAGAAGATAATCAAGAAAAAGAAGAATACTATACACCATTAATTTTCGATGACTTTTCTCATAACGAAGCAGTCTGGTTCGTCAAAGCAGACAAGGGCTTGTGTGACTGAACCCTTTTAGGTAGCATTGGTAACATAATCAGTCAAGGAAAAAAAAGTTAAGACACTAGAAAACCACAGAAATGTTCATTTGAGTAGTACTAGATCAACATAAATCATTAGTAAAACAATCGTTGATGTCACACACAAAGAGACAGGCGAAACAAAAAAGTTAAACTTAGACTGTCTGTCTGTTCACGGGATATTAAAAAAAATCGAAAAAACAAATGTGAGGAACAGAACTTCCATTTGATGAGTCTAGAGGAGTAGCAGAAACATACACCACAAAAATGTGACAAAAATGACATTTATGCTTTTTTCTTTAAATATATGCATATGATTGAGGTGCTTTTTTTAGTTTTTTCTTTGTAGTAAGGTTCGAGCGATCTGCTGGTAATAGATTAAAAAATGTGTGGAACGTAGGACGAACATATATTTTTGTCATATCACGGTTACCATTTCAGGACTAGACATTTGTAAATGTTCCGTAGTTTCCATGGGACGGGACGTGGATATTTAATATCGTCAAACCAGTAGTGATTGATCACCACTGTTTCTGCACAAAAATATATTTTAATATCTAAAAAGTGAAATGACAATACTAATAATAATAATAAAAATTAATAATAACAGCAAGAACATCTTTCTTCTCATTTACAATGGAGGAGGCTGAGAAAAAAAGCCGCACGAAACGGCTTGACCAGCTCTCGGCTCGGAATCGCATTCTACAGCAGTGAGAGGGTGAGAGTACTAAAAACACGCATATGCACCAAAGGCATTAGTCTGTCATAACGCAATGCCACATTAACGAACGCAACACTTTCATGTTGATAGTACCCAGGTTAACATCACTGAAAATAAAAACTATAGCAGTTTATGTAATCTGAAGGATAACATTTCTTTTTATAGGTCTAATCGGCAAGTAGGTATAGTCCAGTATTGAGGGTTGTAAAATTGATAAGTGGGAACGTGTTGTTTTAAAGAAGACAGATCAATTATGTAAGTATGGCTACTGAACAATTGATATTGATTCTTTATAGAAAGACTGTAATTATAAAAGTTAAGGATACTTCATAAGGTATACATTCTGAACAAGTTTTCTCAACGCAGGCTGAACGTGCATAGAGAAAACCTCTCTACGCACGCTAAACGGTACATAAGCAATTGAACGTAATATTCGTTTTTGAAGTAACTGTGTTATGTTTAGATTTACTGCCAGCAAAATATTGAGTTTTAGCGTAATACTTTAACTGACCTCGGCAATGTATTTTGACTCCAAAATACCAAATCTAGAACCCTTGCAACTTTTTTTAATACTCAATGTGATGGTCCCATGAGATGTTCTTTGAAAGCACAACGCCAAGCGGTTTGAATACGCTAGCCGATTCAACATTTACTGAGTTCATATAAATGCGCCCTAATAACGAAATAAATTTGTTTTTCGGCCAAAATATGATGACTTTTGAATGTTTGGTATTTATTTCTAAAGCATATTAATCCATCCATTTTCCTAATCTATTTATTACTGTGTTGGCCATAGATATAAGTTGATGTGTCTCATCAGCAGTAAAAAAGAAGCATCGTGTTGCCAGCATATACAACAAATTTAGTGGTCTGGACAATGTTCACAATATTAACATAAACGTTAAAACGAAAATAACCTAAAATACTCCCTCCTGGTACACCCAATATTACCGTTTAATTTATGGAAATGGAATTATTACAACAAGCATATTGTCTGTGGTTTCCAAGGAAGGACTGAAGAAGAGTTACATCATAAAACAACAGTATAGATGCAGGCCAAACGAAAACAACAAATATTAAAAACCTCAGGCTGTACGAAGACGGGCTGGAGTAAAGAACATATTAAAGTAAAAAAACAAAAAAAACATTGGCGATTTCACCAACATGAACGTCACTTGCGGCAGCGCCAAGTGACTTAGGGACAGGGTTGCTTAGCCTATCTCTTCTGGTTTTGCTGGTTGGTTCTCATACGTAGCGAAGCTTTGCGCGAGTGTTTCTCAAGGGGGACAACATCTTCTAGTTTCAGCCTCTATACCTGTAGCTCAATATTAATAAATATTCGAGGGTCTGCGCAGCTTTTCCATAAATCCACTGTATGAAATTTTACCTATCAATAAGTAATATTTTTTCTCACATGCTGCAGGAAGGTGGCGCACTATGCTATATGTAATTCGCTTCAGTTAGCAAGGAAATCTATCATTTAAAATTGCAGCAAAACTTTGACCATTTCTAACCTCTAGCCCCAATCAGAACACATCGGAAATGGAACTACCTATTTTTTTATCCGGAAGTCTGGTTTGCTTCCATACAAAATATCGATCTATAAAAAAGCGTTCCACATAATAGGACATTTTCTCTTCATAAAAAAACACGTTTTGCAAATAAGATTTTTTTATTTATATAGAAAAGAAATTATCCAGCCGCATTTCTGAATAAATTTCAGTTCATAAAAAGCTACAGCGAAAAGTAAATTTCGCAATTAATTGAAATGATATATTTCCAAGTACGAATGTTGATGCAAAAGAGTTAAAGTTAAAAAAGTGAAAGCCGTTTACAACTCCCTATAACGCCGAATTAGAGCGCAGCTCTTGAGGAGGAGGAAGGGTACAGGGGGGGGGGGGGTCACGTGACGATGACGATACCAATGACGTCATCAGTGACGTCACTGATGTCACCAGTGAGTCACGATGACGATGCGATGCGGATGCCGATGACGTCATCAGTGACGTCACTGATGACGTCATCAGTGGCGATGCCGATGCGGATGCCGATGGCGTTATCAGTGACGTCAGTGATGACGTCATCGACGTGACAATGCCGATGACGTCAGTGACGTCACTCATGACGTTATCAGTGACATCACGCGTTCCATAATGCACCACGCGGTTATGCCGATACGCCGACGCCGCTCAAGCCGGAAACGGGCGCCTAAGAGCTGCGCTCTATAAGGTATTTAAAGTATACACACTACTGCATTTGATTTTACTCCAGGTAGTAGCAACTAACAGACCCCAAGAGCATAGATGGTGCCTTTCGCTTACACCCGATCTCCTGCATAACTGAGTTTACGCTTTTTCCGTGTGCAATTTTGTTGTCGGCATGTGGACCTTTATCTAAAAGCAAATGAGGAACCTGATAGGCTTGCAATACTCGAGTTATTTTCAGCAATTGTTTGGCGGGTCAAGCATCATCAAAATCATAGAAGACAAACCCACGTGACATTTTATAAACGATTTTCGGTTTTAGTTTTTTTTTGTGCAAGCGGGGCGGGTTTTCTTATATTTGTTCAAGTGCATAGCTTCTTCCACGTGAAAGCTGGACTTTTAATGTGTTCTTTTTGAAATAGTGTTTACTTTCAATCAAAGATGTTTAATGTGCTTAAACTGTAAAGCAATGTTATTTCCAACTGTGTAATCATCATTCTAGGCCGTACCAGTGCGGTTCAACAGCAATCACAATATAAGAAACGTCGACTTTTTAAATTTTCAAGACTTAGAATTTTGCATTTCGGCTCACCGAAATATTTTATTTCTTTCCAAATATTTTAGATATTGCCAAGAAAGAAACTTGAAGAATGTGCATATTAGTTGTGAAACAACAAGACATTCATATTAGAAAAGTGATTTTTACTTAAACTTTTTAATTTTAAGGAAGTGTCTCCTCTTACCGCCAACGAAGTAATCGCGATTTCTCGGCGACGCAACAAGTTAGAAGATAATCAAGAACGTGAAAACAATTTGTAGCTTACAATTTCCCCTATATGTGAGGTGTAAAACAACGAGGCATGGCTTAAGATCTCCTAATGCGAATCTCGCGCTGGGACCCAATAGCTGGAGTAGATGAATAAAGTAAAGATTGTTCAAAAGTCAAGTCCGCACAAACAAAATGCTTAGAAATCATCCGTTTTTATTTTTTCTTCGCTTAGTAAGCAGAGTGTTAGAGCAGCAAGAATTAAAAAAACACAGAGTAGATGCTAGTGTCAAAACACGTGTGATCAATTAATTTAGATGGCGTTCTTAAGGATAAAAGATCCCATTTTCACGCCTACAATGTACGAATTTACTGGGAGACCTTAGTGTCGCCAATCACAAACCACTCGATCAAATATGTTCATGCAAGAAAGTCTCGCAAAATGTCATTATTGCGTGACAAAAATGGTGCACTTGGGATAAAAAACAGTTTAAATGTTTACAAATAGTCCTTAGAGAAATTATGTTTATGTGCACCTTAGATATTATCTTTATAACTTTCAACCCTAAGTCTAAAAAAGGCCTATCAGAACAAGTTTATACGACGAAAGTTTGATATGCTTTGCTGAAGTGCAGTCGTGTTGTGTTTGGCCTTCATTCCCCTCAGATATTTTTATACTGCCGCTAAACGCTCGCTTTCACTTGCTAACACAAAATAGTGATGCATGTGTTTCTTAATTCTTGCGGATACTTTACACCTGGGACACGGTAGTCAGCTGGCAAAGAGCCGATACGCCCAGATACTAAACGTCAAAGAAGTTCAAACGCTTTTTAGGGTGGTTATGACAACGGTTACAAGAAATTTGTTCCAAGAAATCAGTTGTATGTGGCTAAAACCAAATTACACAAATATTTAGTTCACTCATTGTTTTTTTTCAAACATAAACCTGAGGAAGACTTCCGAAGGGCATAGAGCAAAGTAAAACGTGAAACCTTATCCACGTTTCGACGACCTTCCAGAGGGCGATGCTTGTATAGATGTTTTACAACAACAAGGTACAATTTGTAGACGCCTAAAGTTTTCACCTATATAAGTTTGCTACTCCAGAAATAACCAGAAGTCTAGCTTCATACAAATGCGCCAATCTAAAAAATAAAAAGCAAACATTGGTTTTAGTGATTATTTCTTTGCTTCCAAGGTGTCACCCTTGTGCACTGGCTAGAATAATAAATTTAAAGCCTGAACAGCAACATGATTTTAATAATAACTTCCTGCTACCCAAAAACGCAAAAATGAAGGCTGTTGTGCGCGCTGAACGAGGCAAAAACCTATTTTCGTCATTCCATTTGCGTGAGCAGCGCGCCCTTATAGTTCCCTAGAATCACCAATACCGAAAAAAGTAATCCGATGACTACTTTTGGAACCCTCTGAATAATACAGTAGCCCGTTGGAGTAGATAATTATTAGATTGCTCAGGAGATTAAAAGTGTTTGTTAAGTTAACAAAACGTTATATGTAAACCTGATGTAATAAAGTACACGTAGCAGAGCGCGTTGAAAACTACAGAATACACAGAAAGAATAAAACACATGAAGGACGAACACAGACACACACAGATCTTTCATTTTTTTGTCTGTGTGTCTGTGTTCGTTCTTCATGTATTTTATTATTTCTGTGTATTGTGATGTAATACCAGGGGTTTGCAATCGGCGAGGAGGTGTTTATCATAATATAAAAGAGATGTAAAATAAATTCATTGCTAAATTTGTGATGCCTTCTTCATGTGTTCGGCTATTTTATTTGTCCCTGTTTTTGCTTGAATCAAACAAAGGCCGGTATTGTGGATGTTAAAGTTTGTGTGATGATTTGCTTTGTGACAATAAAGAAATTTGCGCGTACTAAAAAGACAAAAAATACAATCGTGCCCAACCTCCTACAAACTTCATAAGATTCGTTTCGTTGTGCGAGGCAATTGGTGTCCCTCAGTCGAAAACGTGACACTCCAATACCCTCTGCACTAAACATTTCCATTTCGTGCAAGAATAAGGCCTGTCGCAATTTTCGAGTTCATGGCTTGCGTAAAAAAATTACGCGAAAGTTTGAATAGGTCGAATGTTTAAAAAGCTAAGTGTGATTTATTTTGTTTTTCTTATGAAAATAAAATAATGAACTCAGGAATGTATATTTTGCAGTTAATTACATATTACACGTCGGGCTTTAAAATAAGATAACATAATGTAATAAAAATTGCCTCGTCAATTTTATTTTGGATCAATACCTCGATAATATGCCAGCGTGTAGTTCTACATTTAGGTGTATTAGCATTAAATTAAATCAGGTAAATGTATTTTAGTATGCTACGTTGGCATTGACTCTATGTCTACGTAAAAATAGTAGTTCGTCATACTGAGGCGAAGTTCATTTAATTGCGCACACCTTTTTATTGGATACGAGTACAAGCAAGATTCGCATGTCATATGACAAAATAAAAATGACATTATAGGTGGTGACAAGTTAAGAACCCAGTGTTTAAAATCAAAAAGATCAGCACACGCAAAATGCATCACAAAATAATAAAAAAATTATTTTACGACATTACTTTATGCAACCATAAAAAGCCTCGTGCGCTAGAGTTTTGCGGTTGATATCACTTGGTCGCACACTCGGCCAGACCTCGGGGGTGGCTGGGATCACGTGCTGCATATGCTCACTCTAATAGGGTCATAACGAGTCGCCAGCTGGTAACAAGGGCCGGCTTCGCCTGTAATCAACCCGTAGCTGTCACCGACCTCAGGCCACGCGACACCTCGACTTGGATACGCGATATAAATTCCCGCGATAATTTCGACGATAGATTACTAAATAGTACACAAAACGCAAGTTTGACTGCTTCTTTCAAATGCGTTTGGATGATGCCAGAACGCATGCCTAGCTCTCATTGGCTGATTAAAAAAGTAGTGGGTCGACTTCAAAGAATCTAGCATTAAAGTCTACCCAGTATCCTTCCAATCATAGCGAATCATAATTTGGCGTCGGTTTGACGTCTCTGAAACCCCTGCGCAAGAAGAAGCAGACGACATGCTCTCCGCATATATTTCTTCACGCATCCAAGCGTCTGGTTAATGCCATCCAAACAAATTGTATATATCGCCTCAAAAAGGCCACTGCTCTCTCCAATATCAAGATTCCTCATTATAGCGAACGCTTGGAAAATGTTTGTATGGATCGTTTAACAAAATTAAGATTTGGAATGGAGTGTTCTTGAGAAAACTCTTTGTTTTAATATATGATTTGTTAATCTTGATGTTTTAATTATTGTAATCAATGGCTTTGGAGTGATTTTTAAATGGTTTTGTTTATCAGGAGTATTAAGTAAAGTGATTTGATTACTTTGGGAAGTAAGAAATTGATCTATAACCGTTACTTCATTTTCATCCGCTTTCTAATGGTGCCCCCGTTTCCACATCCTTCCTACCAATGAATTCTCAAACCGAGTGTCCGATAGACGGATGGTTTACAAAAGGTCATGAATTAAGAAGATGAGTAGTTGGTAATCCGTGGAATGCGTTCTGAGAATAGACAGCGAAAAATGCTCGGTTTCAAAATCAAAAAAGCAATATGCCGATTTTAAAATCTCAAGTAAATATAAAAGAATTGGTTGCCATTTCAAGTAACGGTCAATTGCTTTTTCTGTCACACCATGTAATGTGCACTTTATAGGCGAGTTATTATCTTGAGTAACGTGTCTAAGTAACAATAGTTATGCTAGAAGATAAGGCGCGCCCAATACGTCATCGTTGGTTGATGCCCGACCATAGCCTCCTCTATACTCACAAATCCTGGTAGTTTGACGACGGAGTCATATAGTGCCAGGTCGCAGATCTGGAGCGCGAGGATCTGGTACCACGGAGCATCAACTAGCCTTTTTTTCGGAGAATCTGAACGTCAGTTGACAACTTTTGCAGCCGCGAGGACCCTAAACATATTTGTTCCTTCGGGACAAGTATGTTTCGGCGTCTCGCCGCAGCGGGGCGCCCGTCACTTGGATCTCCTCTCATCCGTTGTCTGCCTCTACACCTTTTTCATTTCGGCGGCCATTCCTCGTGGCGGTCTGCCAGATTTTGTCAGTACATAGAAGGTTATGGCCCAACCCATCCCAAACGCTAAACACGCTCAAGTTCAATGAGATTACGCCGTAAAACGGCAAGCGCACGCGTGCGTCGTCGCCATGTGCCAGCGTCCCGCACGTTGCAAGGCACTGAGAGGCGCGACGCAGGGCGGCTCTGGCGGGAGCTAGACGGCCCTGCGTATTAGTGATGCCACTTTTTTTTTCTTCTTTTTTTTTTTGGGGGGGGGGGGTGAGGTTATAGGGGCGTCCTCTTCTAGGTGGTATATTTCTTTTCAATATACCTCGGAAAGCATTCATCATCGTCGGTAGTGCAGACCTCGCAAAGCGCGAAATGATTTAAATTTCAGGCGGTGCTCATTAGCCTCGTTGACATCTTTGAACTTCTCGCTTTGCACGCATCACTTTTCGCATGGCTAATAACCGCCGTTAACAAGCGGGATTATTTCCCAGTAATCACCATGAGCTTTCCATATACTTTTCGTAGTATTTGTTCTCGTACTTGGCGTCATATGCGGCGTCGTACTTGGAGTCGAGCTTGTAGTCGCACTTCGGGTTGTACCTGACGCCGTCCTTTCCGTTGTTCTTGATTCTGATAGCACTGCTGCCGCTGTTGTTCCGGTAGCTGGGCTGGGTGGTGCGTTCGGCAACACGGTAGATACACCCAAAGACTCAGTCGGACGCGTGGTGTCGAAATCCTCTGTAGAATAAATACGGAAAAACAGGCGTAAGTACAAGTAAGAGAGAACTGCCGAAGATGTCTATGCATTGACTGATTCCTCCCCTGTACAAACAATAATATTTCAAGATATTCACCAAAATAATCCTCTGATGCAAGGTGGAGTTGCCTCTTTTTTGTTTATAAAATTAAAGGATCGTCTTTAACACAAAAAGAAGCCGTGTTTCCGAAGTACTAAAAATGCGGAATCTATTAATGAGCTATAGAGACTTGTAAAAGGCAATTCACAAAAATGTATCATGATAGTACAAGCGGAAATTCACCTCTGCATGCTGCCCACTGTTTACAATATAGATTATAATTATCTTATATCTGCCTCCGCAAGGGGTTAATTTGATTTCGCGATTAATATTGAGGCGGTCTCGCGGACATGAGGTTGTGCATTATTCTACTATTTACGAATACAAAGCCCAACGTGCGACCTCCAGAGCCCTGCAACTGAGCGTTTGTCGTTTTAGAAGACACAAAATTTGCGTAATATACACAAGAACACAAAAAATGGCACCCACGGGAATATAGTTCGTTGCACCAATGTTAACACGTCATTCTTGTCTACGCAAAAATACAGCGGGGGCAAAAATTGCGCCAGCGTGTTTTTTCCTTTTCTTGTCATCAGTGTTTTTTTATTTATTTATTACATTCGTCTTTACTTTTCCTGAGCTACACTGTAAAAGCGTCTGAGTGAACAAAAGCTGCTATATGCAGCTTGATGTAATCTTGGAATATGTTACATGGGCAGCAGCTACAAATACTGAAATAGAAACAATCATAATAATTTCGTCGGACATTGCGCAATTATACGATAGCACACATTTGAAAAAATGAGAAATATCAATGCATAAACATATTAAACAAGCAGTACGAAATATTGACTAAGAGAAATAAACCGCCTAGATGAAATGTGAGCGTAACTCGGTTCTTGATAACAAAAATATGACTCTCAATAAAAATTCACTTTTGTAGAACTTTTGGGTTGATGTAGTTGAGGGACTGTTAAAATAATTTTTGCTGTGCCGAAGAGCCAGCCATGTTTTGCGGCAATCATCATTGATAATGATCAAGTACTTTGATATTTGGGAATTAGAGTATGAAATAAAATTATAAATGCTGTACAAGAAAGACGAAGGAAACAGTAGACGGCGTTCATTGATGTTTTAGATGCGAATTTTTCAGTACAGGGGTGATCGTAACAAAAGTATTAAAAATACCAACATATTTTTTCGAATGACTATTTATTTAGCGAAGTTTGACTTAAGAAAACTAAATGTTTAAAGGGGCAAACTTGAGCCCAATACACAATAAAAAAGACTAACGTCACAGGTGTCAATGGTGGTGTAGCAGCAGCATCGAGCGCTGGGCGAGACTATGTTCCGAACGGCGCGGCCTAGCTTCCTTTCGAAATTCCTTTTGGGCCTAGAACATGCTGTATTGATACTTTTTGAACGATAATTTCTAAACATTAACAAGCTAGAAGGTTCTTCACTACTGTCGAATCTTTCACTTGCATAAAAACGTGACAACTGTGTCGAATTTCAAACCCCGGCCATCTGCTTTAGAGCCAAGCGCACTGCCGATTTTGGTAGCTGGGCACGAGGCATTAGTCCTCTTTAAAACGCATTGACCTGCTGTAAAAGAAAAAAAAGATAGGCTGAAGCATCATCTGCAACACGAAAAGTCCACAGTCCTATTGAGCGTAGAAATGCTTGAGTCGTAAGACGTGGACCACATCGGGTCGTTTTCGGCATCGGGGATAATTTATGGATTCTGTCAGGCACCACTTTGTAGTTGAACTCTTCGAGGCGACCAAGCATCCTGTACTGTTCGAAGAACCGTTTAAACAGTTTACTGATGAGGGCGCCGTGACGAATGTGCGACGAATGGCTTTTGTCAGCTTGTTTTGGTATGAATTGCTTAAATGGTAAGCCACACAAGAACGCTAATCGCCGAGGTAACAAACATATTGATTCGTATCTGCTCTGGCACAGACGATTTATTGCACCGCTACATGGCGACAATCAATCAGAAGGAGGGGAAGGATTCTCCGTTCAGAATTGTGATTCCTAGAAAGCTACGGAGGCGGTTGATCGGATGCTTCTACGATTTGGCTCTGGCTGGTGATGGCAGTGGCCGCAAGACTTTTCAAAAGTTATGGCGCGTCCGGACCTCTCCGGGGTTGAGGCACGACACACTTCGATACGCCCGTTGCTGCCCAGCCTGCTAGAAAGTGAAGCCAAACGTGAGAAAGCCCCTGAGTCTGATGCAGCATGTGTTGAGTCACTGCCAGTGGCTAATGGTTGGTGGTCTCGGTGGAAGCTGGTATCTGAGCGCACCTGGGAGAAGCTAAACACATTCCTCTTTGCAGTTAAGATTAACAGTCTAACTAAGGTTATGCCCTCATCAGTAACTTACTCTCTATGTGGATGATGTGAAATTTCTGTGTCTTCCTGTAACCTCTCCAGTTGTGAACGACAGTTGCAACTTACAATCAATAGAATGTGCAAGTGGGCAGACGAAAATGGCTTCAAATTTTCTCCTGAAAAAACAGTCTGCGTTCCTTTTTCATTGCGCCGGGGATTGTCTCTTGATCCTTCCTTGCATCTTAATAGCATTGAAATATCAGTCCAGCAAGAACACAAATTTGTGGGTGTGATTTTTGACAAGAAACTTACTTTTGTGCCCCATCTGAAAACTTTAAGACGGAAATGCTTGATGTCATCAAACATCCTAAAGGTGCTGTCGCATATGTCGTGGGGTTCTGATAGGCGCTGTCTCCTGCGACTGTATAACTCCTTAGTTCGATCCCGCCTCGACTATGGTGCAGTAGTATATGGGTCAGCGCGGCAATCTGCTCTTAAGATGCTTGACCCAATACACCACCTTGGACTACGACTTTCTACAGGTGCATTTCGCACATCTCCGGTGAAGAGTTTGTATGCTGATACGCATCAAATGTCCCTCGAGAAACGGAGGCAGTACCTCAGCGTCTCTTATGCTTACAAAGTATTTTCAAATCCAAAACATCCCTCCTACAGTGCCCTTCATAATTGCAGAGGTTCACAGCTTTTCGAAAACAAGCCAAGCTTTGTTAGACCCTTAAGCCTCCGTTTGCAAAGTACTTGTCAATCTCTTAATATCCCTCTCCATGAGATTCCCTTGCTTAAAAACTCTCATAGGGTTGCTCCTTGGGATACTCTGCCGATTTTCTGTGACTGGTCACTCGCAGAATACAGTAAGAGGGTCACTTCACCACAAATCCTCCGGCAGGAGTTCCTCTCCTTGCAAGAAAAATATGCAGACTACTTCCTTTCGATTCAGCTCACTCGAAGACGGTTAAGAGAGCTATTGCAACTTCGTGCCTAGAGTCTGCACTGCTGAAGTCTTGTGACCACCAGGCGGATGCTAGTTTTAAATATCAGATTTCTAGACTGGAATTGGCTGGCTTCCCGTGTTCGGTATTGGTTTCTGTGGCGGAGACCGCCCTGCGAAAAATGAAGGGGTTGAAAAGAAAGGTCCCAACGAGGCAGAGAACAAAAAGACCAGAAGTTATTCCGTACATCCACAAGGTTGCCCACAATCTGAAGAAAGTGGCAAGCAAGTACGATGTTCCCGTTGTGTTCTCTGCCCCAAACAAGTTGGCTGGGTTGTGCTCCCGCATCTCTGATGAGAAGGCAAAAGCACCTTGTGACAAGAAACACGTCACCCCTTACGTGGATTGCACAGTGGGTGTGGTCTATGAAATTCCACTGAGTTGTGGAAAGGTATACATCGGCCAGACGGGGCGGTGCATCAATGACCGAGCACGGGAGCACGCATTATCAGTAAAAAATAAATATGGCTCGCATTTGCCCATTCATTGTAACACGTGTGGCTGCGTTCCACGATTTCAGCAGATAAAGATTCTGGGTAGAAGCCGAGAGACGGTCGCTCGAGAGCTATTGGAAGCGTTCTTTATCAAAAAAAGTGGGACGGCATGTGTCAGCGACACATCTATTATACTTCATAGTAATGAGTTTCAGTTTTTGAATGATCGTGCACAAAATTAGTCAACTTTTATGTGGTGCTGCTTTGCCTGTCGTGTGTATATATATGCCTGCTTTTCCTGAGTAAAAACTAGTTGAAAGTTAGCGCTTGTCCTGTATATTACTTGTCCTTGTCTTTTTGCGCTATTTTATTTGTTTAACTAAGATGAACCAACTAGCCCAACAACGTACCCTACTAAATTACGTCATTTCCTGACTAATGACACTTTTCGCTACAAGAAAAACTAACAAAATGGCGGGATAAGTTGCGTTGGTTCTGTGTGCGGTTTGCTCGCTTTTGTTATAGAAAAGTGCTCACAGGTAAGAGTTACGCAGGTTAGAATTTCTTTTGGAGGTGAGGCACTTTCGGAAAATGCATTGTGACCGTATTTCGTTGGCGTGTTGAACATATGCTCGACAATAATACAACCTGAAACATTCATTGTCGACTAGCCAAGTGTCTTGACTCGCCGTTGACGGAAACTCACTGAATATCGACGAGAACCTCCTGTCCGCGCTGAACAGACCTAAGCAGGGTATGAACGCGAATTCGGTAGCCCGTTGGACACTCACGCAGAGCGGGATCTCGATTGAAGTTCTGTTTGCGTAGCTAAATGGGGGTGCACGTTGGCTGACGCTCGCTTCGGCCGACAAAAGTTTGATCGCCGAGCGCGGCCGAACTTCCCATGCGTATACGAATACGTTTTATAGGAAGTTCGCTTACGAAGGGCAGAACAAACGTATGGCTGCATAAAAGTATCGCAACTGGCGGCGTAGATTCGCCGTTTTTGTCGGTTTTTATAACAGTAGCTGCCTTTCCACCGACAAGCGAATGGCTCGATCGCTCTGCACCGCTTCGAACAGCAGCGCTTATGCTGTACAGTCACTCGCTTTTTCTTCAGACGACTTTGTCGAGACTTCTTCAATACCGGCGTCAAATAAAAGCGATCGTGCTCGCCATTGTCTGCTTCCTTTTATTCGAAGACCGTTTGGCACAGGGGAGGAAGTGGAAATTGCGTAAAAGCAGGTTTGGTGCCTTGGTTTTGTTTTGCTGTTCAGTAGGCGCTCCGATGACTCCAACTCGAGTGACTCCGTTCGGAGCTGAGGAAGCCGCTACTGAACGCGCCCATTGTGAGATATTAGGAGCGCCGAAAGGACATAAAAACCGTGACAACCTGAACAATACGAGGCGTCCCTATTGAAAAAAGACCTTTCAGCCCTGATGTGTTATGGGACCCTACTAGACCTTCAAGACTTCAGCACTTCAAACTTTAGCCCTTCAGACTTCAAGACTTCAGACTTTAAACTTCAAGACTTCAAGACTTCAAGACTTCAAAACTTCAGACTTCAAGATTTCAAACTTCAGACTTTAGCCCTTCGGCCTAACCCCTTAGCCAACATACCTTAGAAATGCAGCTTTCCGGAAAGCCGCGGCAGATCAAAATGTATGTAGAGCGTTTACTCAAACTTGCGCGCAAGCAGCTGCAGACAAGTGATCAGACCAAATAAGGACAACCGAGTTGTTTGTCGCAAAAAAATATATTTCGAGGTACTCACAATGCCGCTGGGTAAATTCCTGAGACGTATGGAAGTTCAACTAATAAAACCGAACAGATGCACCGCTCGGAGTGGAACTCAACGTCGACCTCGAGGGCCCGAAACACAAAGAGCGCTTCAAGGGATGGGCGCGATCGGCGCGATGCTACACGGACGAGTCCGTCAAAACCGACCTCGCGGGCCCAAAACACAAAGAGCGCTTCAAGGGATGGGCGCGATGCTACACTGACGAGTCCGTCGACCACGACGCACGCACAGTAACAGCCGCAGCACGGTGTCGACAAACTTCGGAGCACGAGCAGCGAAGCGCCTCTCCTTTGCACGCTCGGCGACGGCCGAGCTGGCGGCGCTTCGCCGGGCACTGTCCTTGGCTGAAGCAGAGAGTGCGCCTGACCGCCTGGTAATCCTGAGCGACTCGAAGGCGGCACTGACCCAGCTCGCCAACCTGGAGCGTGCACCACCGCTCACCAGAGAGTTGGCGAACGCGGCGATCATGTTGCAGCACCAAGAATGGAGAAATGTCTTCCAGTGGCTGCCGGCCCACTGCGGCATTCGAGGGAATGAGAAGCCGGATCGCTTGGCGGCTTCATCCCAGGCCGACGACGCTTGTCCGACCTTCAGCGTGGCTGCGTTCTCGGACGCACGACTCCTGGTGAGTAGGGCCATCCGTGTGTACCACCCAGATATCGAAAACAGCCCCGTGCCGCCCAGACTTCCGAAGAACCTGCCGAGGAAAGTCGCCGCAGGAATGCACAGACTTCGTTCGCACAAACAGCGCCTTCACACGAGCTCACCGAGCGCCAACAGCCAACAGGAACAAAGACTTTCCCGCCGACCTACGACCGTTGCCACCGGCAGCAAATTGACCAATCCGGACGCGGGGATGTCACAGCGACTCTAATTTCAAGGCGCCCCTCCCAGTCGGGCGCTGGTAAAAGCAGACTACTTTGCTTTCGGGGCACTCCACATTCCGGATGCCGTGGTCTGCGTGGTCAAACCCCTCTCCCAAAGAGAAGGAGGGATCTTGGATCTGGCAGTGCGGGGGCGAGTGCGGGGGTGCGGCCGGGATTTGCTTCGGCAGCCCGAAGACACGTTTGGAAGCCGCGATCTTATGCCGGCTAAAATGCCGGCAACTTCTCAATAAATCGCATTTTCAACGCTCCGTTTCTGAAGCAACAACCAAGCGCTGGTGGGCCTTGAATTCGTAAATATTGAAACGCTGTATACACGCAGACGGTGCTAGGAAATGTAAGTAAAAATAAGCAATACGTATAAGTCCGTCTGCTGTCCGTCGCATATGTCACACATTTCGGACCGGCTTGGCTTACTTTTGTTGGGCGGGCGGCTGGGCCGCAGGGTGGCCAACTCGCACCGCCGAATTCTTGGGGCGAGATCGTTCGATAAAGCTAGCTCGATAGACTTCTATCTGTTCTCAATGGGCGGCGATATGTGCGCATCGTTTGCACTCAAATAGTTTCGATCAAAGCAATATTCGCTTGCAACTGCGTCTACAGAATGAACCGATATAAAGAGCGAGACAACAGGTTTACGCACTCGCGTCACCGAAGCGGTCTGCCGATGAACAGAGCACGTTTACGCACTACCGTCTTCGGATGAATTCTACGAGGTCCTCCTGATAATGTCTGGTGGGTTTCACAGACCCTTTAGAACGGCCCTGAAAGGCCACACAGACCTTTTAGGACGATCCTGAAGGAACGCACACCTCTCAGAAAGATATCTTGATGGGCCCCACAGACCTACTAGAGGAGTCTGGTGGGCCCATCAGACATTTCAGGATATCCTAAAAGGCCTCTCAGAGCCTCACAGAAAATCCTAGTGGGCCTCACAGACATTTTTTCAATAGGTTCAACTACTCCGTCAATCATGTTTTCTCAAACGTTTTAGGGATCATCTCCCATTTCATCCCTCATTTTTGCTTGGCGATAAACCTTTAGTTCCTTTCAGCCGTGTCTTAGAGTTTTTAAAACAATCTGGATATTTATACCACTTGTGTAGATGTAACCTCAAAGTAAACTTTGGTTATAGTGTGCTCTAAATACGTAAAGTTCGGCGCATTATGGCCCTCGTTGCTGCTGCGCCAATAAACTCCTAATCATCATCAGCTAAACACATTCCTGCGATTCGGCACACCCACATTTATCGTTAGCGATAATGCTAGATATTGTACTAGTAGGAGTGTTCGTCAAACTCCTGCTTTGCGCTGAACATAAATCATAATAAGACGCACCATGCCACCTCAGGCTTATATCACTTAGATAGATGAACCGAAATTTGAAGTTCATGATGATTGCACAAACAGAGAGATACAGAGACTGGTAACAACACATTGCTGAGATGGGTTTTGCAATTCGTACGACCGTGAACAGATCGCGTGGGTTAACACCGGCACTTCTGACCCCGGGTAAGGAGCTACAGTGTGCGCTGGAAAACAAGTTATGAAATAACCATGGTGCAACAAAACACCCACTTTCTAAGTAGTCGATGGGTTTGGAGGATCGCCTGTCAAGTGCGCTGCACGACGCAAGGAAGAATCTCTATGACGCAAGGATTGAACAAGACGCCCAATACAATAAGAGTAATCGTCGCGTGGAATGCAAGGTGGGGAACATGGTCCTGAGGAGGACCCATGCTTTGACAATGCAGAGATGGAATTCGCTGCGTGGCTCGCTCCGAAGTGGGAAGGGTCCTACGTGGTAAAGGTACGACTGCCACGTTTTACCTATGGACAGGCTCAGCAAAATGAGAACGAATAGCCTGGCCAGCTCCCCATCATAGACCTCAAAAAGTACTGTCTTCGCGATCGGGATGACGAAGAACGTGAACCTATCAACGAAAACGAGGAATCCTCCGTTCCGTGTGACCCTCGCGAGCGTTCGGCAACGTGGCATAAACGCGGTAGCCGAACAGTGGTGCGAACCCTTCGGTGAGAGATGCAACAGGGGCTCTGCGCGTCGCAATTACCTGTGGCCTAGAATTGGATCTAATCCTTTATAGATGGTATTATATCTTGTTCTGCCCAGAAGTACCTCCCCCTCCCCCCCTTAAAAGAAACAGAATTGGTGACGCCATAGAGGAGGGCTATCGGAATAGAACATGAGCCCATCCACCTTCTCGACCACCGGCGGTGCCAGCGGACCACCTCACAGGGTGTCTAAACCCTCCGACAGAGGACCAACGGGCCAAGCTAGGAGAGTAACCAAGCCGTTAGGAAGCAGACCAACCAGCCGAATCCTCCGAGTGGTCACCCCGGTTGGTTAGGGACCGGCCAGACAATCGGACAGGGTGGTCAACCAAGTTGGCAGAAGACTCAACCGGACAAACCGATAGGGTTGTCAACCAGTCTGGCATAAGCAGGGTGGCCAACCCCGGCCTCAATCACGTCAAGAGAGGTGCGGTGGCCGAGACGCGGAATACCGGACAAACTCGGCGAACCAGGCGGGCACAAGGAATCCTTCCACCAAGCCCACCTCATACAAGAGAAAATGTTGGCCCGTCCGCGCCTGGGAAACCAGTTCGGAACAAGTACCCTCACCACATCGTGGCCACTTGGATAGCTCAAAAGGATAAAGGAGCCTCCAACTTGTTTACGAAAATGTGTTTGAAAAATCAGCCAAGGCCGACCCCATCACACCCAATCGCCAGGGTATCGGAGCCTTCCCAGGGACTTGCGCTTCTTCCCATTTCTTTCTCCGAGGACCAATCGGACGCCTCCTTGCTTTTCCAGGTTCCGTTAGTGCACCTAGACACGCACAAGGCCAGGAGCCGGCATCTAGACACCTTAAAGTGGCAGGTCATCGAAGTCACCATTGCGGCAGCGTTACAGCTGCTTCGCCGAGATAGCCCAGACCTCCTTGCTCCAGAGGCCCCCGACGTCAGCCAAGTCGCAGAGTGCCAAGCAATAAGGAGAGTACTGCCCCTGGTCAACTTCATGATGCCAGGTCCGTCGCCGAAGACCTGGCTCCCGGCCCTTCCACCGACGTCCAGCTGGTTCCACCGTTGCCGACTCCCCGCTCAGCAGGTGCAGCGTAATGAGCCCACACCGCCGCCGCCATCAGTGACATAGAATGGACAAGTTGGAAGACTATTTCAACAATATATCAGTTACTCCAGACGTTCCAGACCCCAGGAGCCTGAGGCTTCAGTCGAGTGGAGCCGTTATGTGGGTGGCCCTTCAATATCGCCCCATCAGGCCCAGTTCATTCACCCCGAGGAAGTCACATGGGAATGCGCTACAGTCAAAGTAGGTTTAATGGTACTCATCCGTTTGTATTATGGGCAGAGGTTGTCCGCGGTCCAGTTGTCGTCCCTGGGCCTGGTTGTCGCGCCTCCTCCGCCTTCGGCTTCCGTCTCGTTCTGCCTGGCTACGACCCTCTTTTCACGAGCCCCTCCCGCCAAGAACCTTGCCTTCGCCCCTTGTTCTTCTTCTCCTCTCTGGTATTGCTTGCGGCGGCGTCCCTCCACCTGCCGCGCTGGTCGTCGTCCTCCAAAATTTAAACTTTGCGATTGAGATTTGTAAAACCGGATGATAACTCTACCTCATTCGACTTCTTTGAGTGTTCGGACAGTGGTCTGACCGGTTGCAATAACGTGCCGGGTTTCATCGCCGCGCTGAGCACCTTCTGCTTGGCTGGATCTTTCTGCTCGCCGTTGGCCACCTCGTTGTCCTCGGGTAGGCCTGTCCCGTTGCCTTTGTACGGACTGCTCCCGAAAATACCCTCCTTGTCCCGGTTTAACAAAACGCTGGCTATACGACGCATGATTAGTGCCTGCTCTACGGAATGTTTTCTCGAGTGGTACCTGTAGAAGCCGCTGTCAGCCCATTTTTTTTGTTTTTAGTCCTCAAATGTCCTGGTGCCCCTGAGGCGTTATTGTATTCAGGCTCAGATATGAGTCCTATTACTCGTCGCGAAAGGTGTGCGAAAATTACAAGATTTGAACTACTATTTAACATCTTCTTGCAGGCTGTGCCAAGAGACACATTCGCAATACACTGTTCGTTGTCGTTAAGAAGTTTGTAGTTCACAATGTTGCTCCCCACGGCCTACTTTGTTGAATAGAGGGCAAATGCTTAGTCAGTTGGCTCATCATTATGGTGTATAATAATGGCAATATTCTCTTTGCAACAAAGTTCATTGTAGCGTCCAATAAATTGTAATGTGTCTTGCCACTAAGCTGTTGTTTTCTTTTTAGCTAAATATCACCACTGTGACAAGCTTCAATATACTATCTAACCTAATAAATAAACTTATTTCAAGTGAGCCTAGTATGCCAAAAAATATTTTTTTATCATCCAGGCATTTCTAGTAGTAAAAAAAGCGGAAAGGTTTCATCTCAGAGCTTGGCTGCTATGTTGCTGTACTAACAGTATACTACCGTAATATACCCGAGTCATCGCAATCCCCGAGTCATCGCCCACCCCAATTTTCTGGCCAATATCGATTTCTAAAACACCGAGTCATCGCCCACCCCTTCAAATACTCCAACGCGGACTCCGCGATTCGCAAACACTCATCCTACCCAAATAGACGCGGCCGCAGACCTTACAGTTGGAGGACGTCCGTGAAAAAAGTAAAACGGAGAGAGAGGCCCTCTCTTTGCTACGCATTTTTCGCGTGAGCGACTCCGAAGTGGTAGTGCATCCATGCGAAAAGAAAACGATGAAGATAACAAAATGAGTTTGTTTTGCTTACGAAAATATCGATCCGACAAAAAAAGAATCGGAAAGATAACACAAGCATTAACCAAGTCAGGAATCGCGAGGTAAGCGTACGCCCCATATTTTGGTATATAACCGCGGAGTGTAAGGTCGAAGTCTGTCTCCGCCGAAGTAAGGTCGCCGCGAACCCGCTCCTTCTCCCCGCACGTCGCGACCGCGGTTGTGCAATGTTTTAGACAAAAGCCAACAGGTAGTAAAGCTTTCTGGAACGCCTACACAGACGTTAGTAGAGCGTCCCAAACCCCTATTGATAGCACGCCGTGTGCACGGACTCACGCATGTACGCAAAAACAAGAAATTTGCGCAAGAGCTTGTGATTGACAAGGCGCGCCGACTTGGCCCGACGCCAAAGTATTTGCCACGCGATCGCCGGCTTTTCCGCTTTCCGAGCATCGCTCTTCGTCGCTTTCTGGTCCGCTCGCTTGCTCGCTCGTTGCGCCTGGTTGGTCTTTCTATCTTCTTGCGGAATTTTCTTTCTTTTCTTTTCTTCTTCTTTTTTTACTAACTAGGAGAACGTAGTGGTGACGTGTTTTCGCGGAACAAACGTTCGTGCTCTATGCAGATCGGCGGCATTCCTAGCGCGTATGCAAGCAACGGACTTCGCGGTAGTAAAACATTCTGTCGTGAGCATTTTTTCTATAAAACAATAAAACTAAATCGAGTTTTGAATTTAATGTATCTGTTGCGTAGCAGCGCTAGATACGGAGAGAAAACTGGGCGGCTTCTCCGCTTTTATTGACTTTTGTGGCTCACCCACCGAGACATGGCCCACCCCACTTTTTCTATGAATTTCAGGCGGCAGGGGGTGGGCGATGACTCGGGATATTACAGTAATTACCTCGATTGTGCACTAAGTGGCATTCAACTGACTCTTGAGCGGTACATTAATTACATTGTTCTGCTATAATATCTTGCATGATACGCTGGCAAACACAATTAGAAATAGCTTAGTCTTTCTTCAGTTTCTGAAATTTATGTGACGTGCAACATTCTCTACAATGAATGACCATTCGCTGCCTCCATCAAGGATGTCTCTGGTGCAGCTACTGCAGCTTTTGTGTATGCCCCCCCTCTTCCCCGTCCCCTCCACGCAATGTTAGTAGGTGGATGGGATTTGCCTCACACTGCCCTGCCGCAGATTTGAGCTTCGGGATAGATGATAGATATATGACTGAGTCCACTTTTCTACCTTTTTTGTGTTGTCAATTAACGGGTCACACATTGGTGATGCTCGTCATAGTTTACAATTTTCGAACCGTAACTTCTTCTTGTAAACACTCGCATGATACCCTTCGGTTGTGTGGCGGAAACATCTGATGGCTTTCGCAGTAACTTCTTTTTCCTAAACTAACGTCTTCTCGGAGTCGAAATAATGTTTGGCATTTCTTTGAGTGTTGCAGGCCAAGCACTAGCCGGGAGTTTGCAGAGTCCAATTAGAAAGTGAGAAGGCAGATGAACGAAACTCTGGCTTTTACAAGTTCCCGCGACCTCTACAATGGTTGCTCCTTTCCCTGCTCTCGACTTCGATGCGAAGTAATTGTAGCATCTCGTCGAGTTCCGATGTACATTTAGTGTAGGGGTCACAATATAGGTATATATATATTTGTATGTAGCTAGTCTAAAGAAACACACTGGCTTCTGGAGCCTCGTTCGTTGTTGTGAGTTAGAGATAAGTCAAACTCGTTGTAAGCAGTCAGGTAAGCGGACGAAAAGACGGTGTCCGCCTTCTCGTCCGCTTTTCTCACCGCCTTGTGACAAAGCAACATATGCGCACGAGAGGCACACCGACGCACAAAGGTGTCCGCCATTCAAATGTTCTCTTTGGTATGAGTTGCCTATCTTCTAAATCTATACTCTCTACGCAAATGTGTCGAGCATAAATTTAAGAAAGGAGCCCACCAATCCATGGAGATCGTTGGCAATTTTATAGCAGAAGCCCCTTCGCAAAGTCGCTGCTAGTGAGCATGCGTTGCCCTGTCAAGTAGCAGGGTGGAAAGCAGAATGAAGGACGAAGGCGTTTGAAGACAATAAAATATTCTTCACTTCTGCGCACCTCGTAACGCCAAAGCGACCATTAAACCACGTGACCCTAATTGAACTGTTGAAAATACTCTCAAATCATGGTATTTCATTTCCGGAAACGGCTTGAGTGGTCGTCATCACAAGTGATGAAATTACTTGTAATAGATTACCAAATATCCTTTCAATCTAAGCTCGGCGCTTTCACGCCATGCAAAGTTTTCATATCATCTTCCTTTTCTTCTCCCCATATAGGCGCCTTGCGTTCAGGCCAGATACGGCCGTAATTTGTTCACCGCTTCGATCATTCCAATACAATACTGCTCAAAGAAAATAGTTGATCAGTCTAAACATTTAACTAAAATTAACCGCATTTGTGTACTTCAAGAACTATATTTAAAATTATTTATGTGTAAGGGTCTCTATTTTTAACTGCGCAATTGCCAAAAATAAAATACACAGGAATTTCGCTGCTGTTACTCTGATTCTCAATTAGATGTGGTCCTCAAATATTAATAGAGCAACCCAGTCACGTGATCCCCCACCGCCCTTTTATACCAAGACGTTCCCGTCCTGAGTTTTTATTTTTATAGTAATCAGTTTAAAACTCGATGTCTAAGCAGTAGGAACATATTGCAGTAAAAAACTCATTCACGCACTCAATTTTCCTGAGCCTTTACATACTATTTACCTTGCAAAAAGGTAGAGTTTCCTTCCAAAGAAGACATCGAAAATTACCAATAATTGGCAAGTTCGCAACTAAGAGTCTAAATTTAAACATTTACCTTTTTTTCTTCCGTTAGGCGGTCAAAACACATAAACATGTCGAGACCAAAAAAAAGAAGAACAAAAACAACAACGCAGCCTATCGGACGGAATTTCGTTGAAAAATCAGGTACGCCGCCCGGGAAGGAACCTTATTTTTTCGGTTACAACTCTGTTCATGCTAGAAGTAAAATAACGTAATTGAATTCACACAGAAATCCGCTTTAAAAACACTGCTCAAAATAAATTTTGCAGAAATATATTTTTTGTTTTATCTAGGCGAGATACTTGAGATGCAAGAAGCACACGATTTATTTTGTAAAACGCTGGGGCCTTTTGCAACATCTCAAAAGCGGTAGCGTGAGTTCGATTCATTGCACTTCAAATTGTAGCCAGCTGATATTATTGGCTCGTTTAATTGCATCTACACTACTGACAAAAAATAAACGATGTTTTAGAGCATTGCCTATGAGTGACCGACACCCACTTTCACGAGCTCAGAGTGAGAAGCAGGCAGATATAATTATCCTGAGCATAGTTGCATAAAACAAAAACAATAATTTATCACTGTCCATAAACTGCCTCTTTCAATACATTGGTGAATTTTAACACATGTGCCGTCGTATTGATACGATTCTGAGCCTTATATAAAAGGACTTACTCGGAGTGCATATCAAAATGATATTGAGAAACCGACCAGCCACCAGATCACAAAAGACACAACAACACGTGTTGCCTAGCTTCCTGTCAAGGGTACTGAGGTAAAATCGAAACAACAGCGAAAGAGCTGAAGTATACACATAGTGTGAGTGTATTGTTAGTGAAACACAGTTTCGCTGAATTATACTTGAGTTTGAAATTAACTGCTGTTTACACTAACAATCACCCAAGGGTTTTAGTAACCAGATGCATGCTCGAGCTAAGAAAATGACCAAATTGAGTTCAAAAGTTTTCGTTAGTCTGTTAAACATACCATTTGCCAAATTACCCAAGCATATGAAACAATGTTGGGTATGTGAGTAAACGCGCGTGTTTGACATTTCAGTGAAATATATATATATATATATATATATATATATATATATATATATATATATAACACTACAGGTAACATGGTGTGTAGAAAATTGAGACACGAAAAGCAAGTCGTGAGTAAAATAACGAATGAAAATAGAAATTATTTATGTCTATATAGCTCAAGCTGGAGTAAACAGCAACAACGGACGATTTATTCTTCGACGTTTCGGCGGGACTCCGGCCGAAACGTCGAAGAATGAATCGTCCGTTGTTGCTCTTTTCATCAAGGGGTTTTGCTTTCTCTCCAGTTATATATATATATTTAACACTTATTTTAATAAATAAAGTATTGAATATATTAGCAGTCACAAAATGCTGAGGGGTAAAAGGAATCATGGGACATAAGATTTAAATTTTTTTTAAATACCTTTGCTTGTATTGTTTACGCAGTGGGATTTTCGAATTACGTTTATTTTTATGACTTTTATGTAACATGTGTTTTTGATTGGCAAAGCTGCTGTCAATGTAAAGGTATCTCAGACCCAGTCAAGCTGCTTTTAACAATTTTTGTCTCGCGATCCGTCCAGTTTTTTGGAAAAAAAAATATTTGATTTCGTTTCATTTGATTTGAAAGTAAATAACCAAGGCAAGGAGTTGACAAGTGAGCGTGCTATTTCCTAGTCTGTTTTTTCTGTTTTATTTTTTAACTATTCTTTAAATGGTAGCACCAGCAGTGCGTGTAACTACACTCGCGCACGTTCTTTAAAACTTGGGTAATTTATGAAATGGTCTACAAGATATTAGTGTTTATACAATAAACGAGTTCTTGTATGCCTAAGTGCACAAAGGTACAACCGTTTTGACGAATCGGACAAAGACCAGTTTCGAATCTCGAGTAGCTTCTCGCAGATTCGATGAGCGAAATTCCCCTCAACAGAAGTATATCCCCAGAAAATTACATAAAAAAACTGTAAGAACCTTCTGCCATCAGCAATTTACATCAATTACCAACAGGATTGGACACACTAGCGTAGCTTTTTTGTTTTTGGAAACTCTTCGCGGTGAATGAAGACCTGTATCCCTTTCAAAGTGGAAGTTAGTTCATACTAACCCAAATGTGTATACACTTCTCGTTTTCCTGCCAGTATATATCGCTTTTTTCAAAACATTCTGCAACAGCAACCATTTATTTTTAATTAAGTGCGACCTTTATAACATCTGGAATCGCTTACAATAACCCAGTTTAGTCTGTCGGGGGCACGTCCAAGGAATGGTCCATCTGTTCCACTTCAAACGGCGAAACCGACGTGCTATTACTTTCTTTTATAAAACTAATATTATTAATGCTTTATTTTCGTTGACCAACAGCTGAATGCCTTGTTTAGTGATGCACGGCGTCGTATCATTAAGAATCCACATATCAAAATTGTACGTTGGCATATAAACTAAAGGGAAGGCGCCAATGCACTTTCTAAATGTTTCCTCGAATTCAAAAAGGTTAAAGTAAAATCTGTCCAAGTTGGAAATACGAGTCTCTCAGGAAACTCAACCTGTCTAAAGAATCACGAACTGGTCCGATCTTCTGGGGCAGATATCAAAACAGACACGTTTGCGTTCCTGGAGTGTCTTGCAAAACAGATTGAACCATGTAATTGTGTATGTCCCGGTTTATGGGAGATATATTCAATGGTATTAGTTTGTAGGAGAGTTTATTTTCAGTTTATTTATTTATCATCATTGCCCGGTCTTGTGGTTTCATGTTAAGCAGATTGCAGTCAGAAAAAAAATCACGAGGTTTGGGTCCTATGTAGGAATGTTTTTCTCTTGTATCCAGTGGGGATATATCTTTCTACGATCTTTAGTGACATCTTTTGCCTCAGGGTTGCGGTGAATCTTAAAGGATTTAATCTGCCAGACAAGTGCCCGCAAACACTCTGGGCGTTGTCACGAGCTTTTTTTTTTCCCCTGCCTCTTGCTTGAATGCGTATGCACTCGCGGTTTCTTGTCAATAAACCATCAGCTGCACTTGCCTTGTCCTTTTTTTTGCTTTATTCCACCATCTAAATCTTTATAATTGTATGTGCAAATCTTTGCATCCTCGAACAGAGGATGTTCCTTAAGTTAAATAAAAGACCGCAAACCAAGAGCGACAGCAACACGCTGGCAGTTCACGGCCAGCGAGACTGTTCCGGGAAAGTCGACTACAGCCCCGGTGTTAACTTCTGTTTTGTTTTCAACATTTGCGGCTTCTCTCGCCCAGACCGACTTCATGGCCCATTGAAACAGATAACCCCTTCTAGGCAGCTGTACAGAGGGTGTCGAAAGCGCGCATACGCAGGCCGGACGCGTGACGTAACATCTGCCACCCGAGGTGCAGAGGGCGAAAATTGGACCTTGGGCCTACTTGGGCCGTGGGCTGAGCACCGCGAGCTGGCAGGTAAGGGTCGTTCAAGGTGGGTTAATATTTTGTAATGCTCCATTCATATACTGTGGCCGCGCAGCAGCGGCTGCGCGGCCACAGGGGGGTTCACACGCACCCTAGTTATAGACTTGCATTTTCCCACTGCGCGGCGCCGAAATTGGAGAAGGGGGACGTCGCCGGCAGAGTTGTCAAGTCGTCGAAAAAAGCAAGCCAAAAAATGTGCCAAAGGAGCCAAAAAAGATAGCCAACTGGAGCTGAGATTTTTTTTTTAGCAGCCAAACATAACTCAGCATGTGCAAAGTGTGCAAAAACATCAGGTATTAATTTTGGAACACAAAAAAGGGAGCATAATTGCTTCCGCGTTTCTTACTGCAGTAACGATGGCACAAAAAAGGTTGTATATAATGCAGAAATGTGTACATAATATTTGAGTCAAATGAAGTTCAGTGGCTCCGAGAATTCACGCAGGAACATTTGGGCAGGTGGCAAACAGTGAACCGATCATCCTTCAGAGATAAATTTTTGGTATTTGTTTGAGTCGAGCAGCTAGGTGAACGACATCAACCACCAGCTGCTGATCACTAGGTGTTACTGTATTGCGGTGGTTTTTGTTCATGAAAAAGTGGCCGTAGCTATAACACACCTCTGCTCTCCTGCGCGGGAGGCACAAACCGCGATCCGCTGTTCTCAAAAACCTTCCGCCAGCTGCTTTAAAAATTCATCAAAATACTCAAAACATTAATGCAAAAGTGTCTTGACGTCACAAATTAAAGCGGCAAATTTTTATTCCAATGAAAGGTATCAGCCTTAAAGGTTTCTAAAAATTAGCAAAGTAACCAACCTGAATTTTCCGTTGCCATGGACCTCAAAGTGTAGCAAATTCTGAGCAATATACATTAAAGTGACCACCCTGGTCGTTGGCTAGAGCCTATATCGTCGGCGATGTTCGGTTTTCTCGTTACGTTACGCCGTCGCTTCCATAACCAAAGAATCGAGTGCGGCCTCCGTTGTTAAAGGTCGCACACCGCCGCCATTTGTCGGTGCTTGCAAGCGTTTTTTTAGCAAGTCTTCACAATTAGTGGGGCTGTGGCGCCATCCTGTGACGACGTTGCGAAGTTTGATTACGTTTTTTCCAACCAGTCCAAGGTTCTAGGCCTTGGACCGGAGACTAAGGCACTAGTGCTAACGCATTAAATTTTGTTCAAAAAGCTTGATTTAAAATGCCCGCCGGAATCTATCACGTAGTTAACGAAATGGTGACTCTTTGCCTTTTGAGGTCTGAAACATGAAGTCTCTTTTGACTTCCTTCCTTTCCTCTCATCACTCGTAGGCCCTCGCATGTGCCACCCGGCCGCGCATTTGTAGCCGGTGGGCGACACGCGGCATAGCAACCCAGCTGCACCAGATTTGGTGCTTCTCGAAGATGACGCAGCTTCGTCACACATAGCAACGCGCGGTTGTCGCACCGGCCGGCAGTCGTAGCGTGTGTATCACTGGAGCAAATGAATGAGCCTCCGCAGACTGTGTCCGCGAAGCGTAGTCAATCAGATGGAAAGGGGGGAGGGGTAGTTTGAAACGCGCCACCGTTATAAACGCGCGACAACCGCGCAGGCACTCCGGCGCGAGCGGAGTTGCCATGCCGCGTGTCGCCCAGCATTAACAAATCTTCCTCCCGGCCAAGAGCAAACGCATTTCCGAAGACCCTCTTTCGTATACGGACGAAGCGTGACTTTTAAGTTCCTCTTTTTTAGCACTTACAGTTGGTCTAAAACGATGCTTAGCGAAGAAAGAAAGAATTTGAAGTCTAGCAGACCTTGTTTAGGGATGTGAGGGTGCATTTCGCAAAGATGCTGCGTAAAGTTCTGCCCCAGTACTACCAAGTCTAAAAGTTCCGTGCTACACAAGGTTTTCAAAAGAAGCACAAAGCAAAGAATAGCTTGCTGCAATAATGAAAAACAGCTGCAGGGGAGGTGTCATGCATACTGATCTGTTCTCATTAATTTACTGAAAACGACTATGGGAAACAAAACTCAATGATATTACAATATTACAAATTAGATTCCCACCTGAACTTAATCGCGCCTCCGTTCCGGATAGCATTGGGCTTCACACCATAGTGAGAGTAAATAAAATGTAAGGAGACGGCTCATGTTTTGTTATGAACACTTCCGGTTTCTGATTCTTTATTTTGAAGTCAACAGTGTAGTGCATATAGTCGTCGTAAAAACATGTATTGTATACCTGACAGCAATAATCAATGCTGACATGCAACTTGCGACACCTTTTAACGTTATCAAAATACCTTCTCAATTAAATCAAAAAAGAAATGCAGAACTAAATTGGGAGGGTCACAATCGCATTTCGGCCCCTTCAAATCTTCAAAGCTTCGAGAGGGTCGTTCTCAACCAGTCGCACCAAGATCGCCATGTGCCATCATCGTACTGAAAGCGCCCCTCGTCAATAAAAGCGTCTTCGGCACTGTGAATGCAATCAACTTATCAGTCACGATATTTTCAATGGATTTCTTTCAATTATTCTTTTTCTCGCGTATTTCAAAAGCGGAAAATATTTTTAATGCCACCGACAACGAGTATGGTGGTGGTATGAAGATGCAAGCTGGTTTCGCCGGTGTGTGCGTAGACAAATTTCGGTATACAAGAAACGTGTCTATTAGCGGCGAGATGTTTTGGTGGCGCCCTCCTATGGTTCCCCCTTGTGACGTCATTGCCTTACGAACAACAAGTTCGATGGTGTTTGTAAATAGCATGGTGGAAGCTTGAAATCATTGAGCTCTCAAAGGAACACTGCCAACACCGTCAAAATTAAAGTTCTTTCATTCTTCTTATTTCCGTCGATGATAAATCCTTTTCTGACGTCATAGTCAGAGTTCGGCCAATCGTCGAAGGCCGACCACAGCGACGCTTTCGGTCGCGCACGGGGCTAATAAGCTACCCGTCACCAGATAATTTCGATAGTCTCCAAAAGCATGCAGAGGTCAAGGAGAAGTTGTTTATTTCAAAGGTCAAAATGGCGAATATACGAGGAGCTTGGCGCTGCTTTCCCATGATCCAGTTATTTTAGGTCTGACCAGAAGACAATTCACAACTCTCTCACCGGGAGAAGAGGAGAGTAATAATGTTAAATATTTTTTGTCCAATCCCACAAACGTCATCATGGTGATACCCCTCTTTGCATGTTGATAGTTTGGCGGAAAAAAATTGGCTTAAAAGTGCGGGAGGAATCATATGTATCTTTTTAGACATAAACTAAGCGCCGCAAGCTACCTCACGTTACAAAGGGCATAGCCAATAACATCCATTCATCAATCTATCCATCCATGCTGTGAAGGTAGTTGTCAGGCGAAGCTAAGCTGTTGTGTCACCTCCCACGATTGCCCATTGCGCTTCAGACGCGTATTATGGCAAACCCAACCAGATGCTGCTCCAGTTTATGACGTCCCAGAAATCATTCGGTTTATAAAAGGAATGAGCAAGGGCCACCTTAACACCACTGCTTAAAATGTAGATGAAACATTTAAGTACCAATTCTCAGGTGAACGCCAAACGACAAAGGAGTGCGAGATCTGTTAAAATGTTTTGTGTATTGTTGTAAACCTTCATGCCTCCTCCGCGATGTAATATTGTATAGTCGAATGCCCTCGTTAAAATGACCGACCTGGAGAATATTTTTCAACTAGGGAAAAAGTTATCCTCACCACCCTTCCCACTTCCTTCTCTCCCACTTTTAACTTGACGGCGGGGGACTTCTTTTGTTGCTGCATCGCGGGGCCAGATAAGCCTAGCTAAGCGCATAATGGCAAATTGGCGATGGGAGGAAAAGCGACCCTTTTCCTCCGGCGGTACCAGAGAAGCGCCCGGAACCGAACTTTTCCATCGACAGCGTTTCATAGCCTAGCCTCTCAATAAAGTCTCTGATTTTTTTTTTTTTTTTTGCGGGAGTTAAGTATGTATTAGGATGCGCAACTACTCCGAGCATTCGATTGCTTCTGCTGTCCATGTTAAGTAACCCAAGGCCATGTGAGGAACTGGCATAAGGCCAAGACCCATCGTCCAGGAACCTTGGAGTTCAACGGAACTACTACAAAATGCATTACGTTTCCCTATAGCAAATCTGACCCTTTCGCGAGACTCTGGGTACTCGGAAAAGAAGCGGCTAGCCTTACAATGAGTGTTTACGCGACAGGCACTCAAGCCAGCGTGTTTACTTTAACATGTCCGGTGTCTGTACCCCAACAGACCTGGTGTTGCCTATATTGGATAAACGTTGGAATAAACAGTGCTGGGGCTGTGAAATTGTTGTTTTTGTTCTGAAATTTGACAAAAACTTGAAATATTTAGGTATTTAGGTCTGCGAAAATATATGATACAAAGCAAGGCCTATATTTCTTTCCGGTTCCTTGAAAACTGATATCGTGACCTTGTTCGTCATGCGGCGACCTTCTTCAGGAAGCTGCCAATGACAAAGAGGTTTTATGAAGTGCTAGTAACTGTAAAGTACCTGACTCAGTTGTGATGCCATGCTGTGCTGCAGCACAACATATGAGATGAGATAATAACCATGTTCTCGCGAAGCAGGTTTTTGATGAAGGAGATGGAGGTAATCTCTTTTTTTAATTCTCTACTTTTGCTTGTAACACGGCAAGAGCTGCTCAAGTCTATTGTAAGGTATCATTGATATCCGATAAGCTGAGGTGGTGTAAACTGCGCAGCATGAAATGCTTTCACGGAATTGTTTTTTCTTAGGAACACGCGTGAGGTGCGAGCTTGGTCTGAATAAATGGCCCTTGCCAAGGATAAAGGTTCCGAGCATTAATTGGAATGCTGTAGAAGCACTTTGACTTTCCGCACTGCCGTGACTGTATCTATGACGACTTATCTAATCAAGGTGAACGCACGCACAACATTTGATACATGAAGTCTCAGGGGCTCGGATTTCCGTATAATTCGTCATCTGCGACGAAACCATGGTTTTCGCCTTGCTGAAATATTTCAAACACAGTCAGTCTTGAAGCGGTCAACGGAAGAACTGATCGTTTTTACGTAGTTGCGTTAAAATTATGTGGTTAGGCTTCAGTATGACTGAACCACCAAAACCATTTATATTGTCGTCTAAAGTTTCAATCACTCTCCTGTGCACTTTATCTTGTAAATAACACTTCTGCGATTGACAAGTACTTTAGCGCGCGAGCATTGTCGATGAACGTCGCGCCAATAAATGATATTCCTCTCTTTTTTTTTTCGGGAAAGGAAAGGGTATATATTGAGGGTAAAAGAGTTAGAGTGCTGCACTCTGAGTCATATGAGTGGGCGTTTTTGAGCACCCGACCTTTACTGCTCCTACATGAACGCGGGGTCGCATGATGTCAGCCGCAGAAACATACAGTTTGATGACTACTCGTACATAAGCCACTGCATTCGGTTTTCGGGTAATGGTGTACCTTTGTGCGTGTAATTTAACCAACGCTAAAAATCCACGAAAATTACACCATCTTGCATGTGCATTAGGCAAAAGACTGAAAACCGACAGTAGCCAGAGTACACTTAGGATGCATGAAACGTGCGGAAAAACGGGACAAAAATTGTCTTCATGCAATCAGTGTTACTGTCCATATATAAGTTTTTTTTTTTTTTGTTTAGAGCGCAACTCTTGGGTACTCATTTCCGAGTTGAGCGGGGTCACCGTCGCCGTCGGCGAAACCGCAGCGACGTTTCGGCATGGTGACGTTTCGGCACCGTGCCGAAACGTCCTCGTGACCCCCCCTCAGGGGGTCCTGAGAGTTTTCACGTGACCCCACCCCCTGGGGGCGGGGGTCACACGTGACCTCAAGGGTGCCACGTGACCCCTGGGGTCACGCGACCCTCCTGAGGTCACGTGACCCCATGACGTCACGGGGTCACGTCACCTCATAGTCACGCGACCTCACGGGGGTGACGTAATTTCAAGGGGCCACCTGGCCCCCGTGGCGGAGTAGCAGGCAGGATGACGAGGTGAGAAGAGGGAACGAGGGGTATATCCTCCCTCTCAGTATCCTTCCATCCTCTTCCTCAAGAGCTGCGCTCCAATTCAGCGTTACAAGGAATCGTAAACGGCTTTCCCTTTTTAAGCCGAATTTGTGCGAAGCAAAAAGGAGATAAACGGGAATGTTTTCTTATCAGCAGATCTTTGAGCCTTGTAACGCGGCCACCAGAGCAGTAGTTTGTTTCTCGCATACTAGCACCGATTTCAGATTAATAACATTTTAGATCGCTGCACCAAAGGATTTAGTTAAAATTTCATCAAACTTTAGAATTGGACTATGCATGGGCCTACTGCGACACATCCGAAATTGAAACATAAGGTCGGAATTGTGCAGTCAAAGAACACACAAACATCTGTCTAAGGACAATCAAAGAAAGTTTAAGTGGGGCGCACATACCGTAAAAATGCAATTTATGTGAAATGGACAATCAACCACATCAAAAAGACTTTGAAAGATCAAAATATACAGTATCAACCTGTCCTCATTGACACACAGCAAAACCAAATGACAAATGACACTAGATGTGTCCACTGATTTTCCACTGCATAGCAAATTGAATGTTAGTTTATACAGCGTAATATCGGTCTGCCTTTGGAATGGGGTAACACAGTGCAAGAACAAGGACAAGGACAACTAATTGCAAAACGAAGTTCAAAGTGGGGTAATCATACTCATACTTGGGAGCAACAGAGAGTAAATAGAAAACATATCCCTATTTAAAAAAAACGATTTGAAAACAGTTTGGATATGAACTGGCCAAACCCGAAATTAACTGGTTGTAGTGGAATTGTACCGGGCAAATTGGAAATCAAACTGTCGAAACTGGCCGAACTTGGAAAGTGAACTGGCCAAGCTGGCAGCTGAATTGGCTAAACTGTTATTTGTACAGTTTTAAACTGGTAGCTAATCAGACAAAACTGGTAGCTTGAACTGGCGACACTGGTGTCTTAATGTTCAAGCTGGCAGCCAAACAGTTTGAACTGGCAGTCGAACTGTTCTAACTGGCAGTCAAACAGTTACAACTGGCAATGAAACTGGTCTCACTGTATCGAAACAAGTAACATCAGCGGAACTAAAGAAACTGCTCGTTGAACAGGTCAAGCTAGCAGTATGCCCAGTTTAAAATAATTAACCATTGGAATCGATCCCATTGGCCGGTGCCCTGGGACCGGAGATCATGCAGTGTCTCCACGCGCAGCGCGGATGCCTTGAAAAAGGAGAGATGCTCATGTGCCAGGACAGGGAGCGCGCGGGCCAATCAGCGCGGCCCTCGCGCCCGCTCGAAGCGCCAGTCGGCGTCGGCGGCAACTCCGGGAGCAAAAAACAAAAAAAAAAACTGGATTTGGCGCGACGGACGGTTGGAACGGTTGGGTCTGGGCGAGTTGGGCCGGTTGTGTCTTTGTTGTGGGGCCGCTGTTCTGCTTTGGGAGGTTACAGGTTGTCTTCAAGCTGTGTTTGTATGAGGTAGTTGGCCGGAGCCTTGAGTGCTGCCTCTGCCGATGGTTCCTGTGGCTGACGACGTCCTCCACCTGAGTTCCACTCGCTCGCGGGCGAAATGGCTGCGTCCCAGAACGGCGTGTTCCGAATTCGCTCCGTCCTCATTGCGGCGCGGGCAATGGCTGCCTCTGTCTCCGCGCCGGCGAGCCAGGTAAGCAGGCTCGACCATTTAAATTCATTTTCATAATCAGGTGCATGTGAAATTGAACCTTTCAGCAACCCGATTTAGAACAGCTATGCTAGTAATACAACCGCCAGTGTGCATGCAGCTTCAGAGATATTCTACCACAGTGGTTGCGAGTTGCATAGCGGACGACAGACTGGGGAGGCAGGAAGGGTAACAACAGCAGGATCTTTTCACTCCTGGGCGTTGCTTTGCGTAAAGGCTGACCCGCATGTAAGCGATTAAGCAAACGACGGTGACAGTGACATGAGAGTCAGCGACGAGCGACGGAGATTTCCCCCGGTCGCGGTCGTCGCCGTGATTGGAGAGGCCCTTAAATCTGCATTCGGGAATGGACGGACACATTTCCGGGAATAGACGGAGACATATTCCCTGAAAATCAACTCTTAAAATTATTAGTTACATGGTCATGGACGTTTTACAACCTGGATTTAGGTTGATTGTTTTCTTTGGCCAGGTGTTTTGGCACTGCCAACCTAAGTTTATAATTGCCACTATAGCCACTTGTGGAATGTTTTTGTTAAAGTGTTTACCATATGATTTGTAGACTTGCACTGACTTAATTTAAAATAAAATAAAGTGAAGTATGTGCCTGTTCTGTCCTTCATCTTAATGTTCCTATTAATTCTTCCATGGCATACAGTCAAACGCCTGTATAACGAAGCGTGTGGGACCGCGGTTAGATTCAGTTCATTTAATTGCACTCGTCAAAAACTATTACACAATTTTGTTTTATTTCCTTGTGCAAATATAAAAGCATTGCGAAGCGTAATATTTTGCGTTTCGTTGGGCTTAAAGCGGACACAGAAATAAACTAAACGAGGTGCCTTGCATCGCTCCGCTTGTCTTGTTTTTTTCGACGCCTTTCAAAACCATATAAATCAACCAACTGGCCCATCTTGACTCGACCGGCTCTATTCAAGCGTCTGGCACGTTCAGCTTGTACTGTTTTTTTTTCTGTATCTATTGAAAAATGAAAAAAAAACGTCCACGCAGTAACTTTACCAACTTATCGCATTACTACATTTCATGATATGTAGAAGCTTAAATGTGAAATTTCGGCAAAGGGAAAGGTTTGCCTGCTTTATTTGAGACGTATAGAAAAAGGGAGCGAACACAAGGGGACCAAACTCGAACCCGGCACCCCACTGTAAATTGTTGTGTGTATGTTTATAAAGCCTGAAGTTAGTCTGCCTCAGTGGGCGTCTGGTGTCTCAGCTGTAGATGAGCAATTTAGACAATGTGTAAGCATGGCGCGGATCTTACGGTGGCACGCTCGCGGAGGTTTAATTTAATTTTTTAGATTAATTTAATTTTTGCGCGAAAAGTTCGTCTCTCTTTTGAGACCTTTATAATATTTGACAAAAATTTCAACCGCTTTTGGATAGTCTACCAGTCTTATTTAGGTTCTTTTTCTGTACCAAGACAAAGTCAATTACTATGGTGAACCTATATCTCCGATACCTGTGATAACAGTGCGCTCCTATTTATTTTATTCGAGAAAAACTATGCGGTCGATTGAAATTTTTTACTAGTACTGCATATGAAGATATGTGGCACAAGTTGTCGATGTCCGTGAAAGTTCGGAATGAACACTGGCTCAGGAGGCCTATGGTACCATGCTCCACAAAAGGGCGTGTGCCAGCTGCCAAACGTGTCTAGGTCCTGATGCTGGATTGTCAGTTTGTCCAAAAGTTAAGCGATGAACTCTTTAAAAAAATTAAATAACGTATGGCATGTAGTATATTCGGACAGAACTAGGATGGTAGATAAGGGCGTGTCTTGAAAAGTGTACCCTTGAATTATGCTCTGAAGAGTGTCTATATATGTTTACATAGATGCGACCGCGGCGCATCGAATTGAGAGGTGACCAGTCACGCTCCCTTGTTCCACCTTTTCCTTCCTCTTCTACCCAAACGTAGGCGGCAAATCTCGATTCAATTTGCTACGGTCGCATCCATGTAAACTCAGCCTATGATCCATCTCACAAGTTTCGCCACTGCTGAAAAAGACATCTTTGAACGAACACTCGTGCAAGAGAAAATTCCCTCGAAAACCACCCGCTCGCGACCGTCTCTTATTTTGAACTAAAGTAGCTTATGACAAAGTATTTGTCCTTTGCAATTTCCCTTCCCTTTTTTAGCCCTAAGTGCGGCCTAAGAATTTTGGTACGCTTACAGCAGGGTTACGGTATGTGGAAACCTGCGGCTGAAGGCTGCGAAATGACGAGATGCTCCACCAAGCACAAGGGAAAGAAAGCGAGACGAGAAATGTAACGCGCGGGCCGCAGCAAGGTTCACATCAAAGGCGGCTCGGAGGTGCTTGGTACCAATATTAACCAATCTTACACTCATCTCAAACAACAACGACCCTCCAGGAGCCCTATGTTGCACTTTTGGGACTCCCACGGCGACTAGAGGAGTTGTGACGTCAACAACGCGGCAAACGCAGTTTGAATATTGATTGGTGAGAGTCGCTAATGACCAACTTCCGCAAAAGAAAACAAAGCTCACTTTTTGTTGTTTTCTTCTGTCAACATCCAATCTTCGTTTGCTGCATTGTTGACGTACCTTCCTTCTCTCTAGTCGCCATGGGAGTCTAAAAAGCGCAACATATGGCCCCAAGTATTGCACGCTTCTTCGGCAACTTCACCCGCCCCTTCGTTTTCTTTTCACTGGCAAGGAATTATCTGTATTAAGATTCTCACGTGTTGGGTGTGAGCACTGATCTCTATGTCTATTTGCTGGATCGCGTTTGACCAGCTCCGCCTATGGACCGGAATGCGGTCACTGGCGGCCATCTTTAGGTAGAGTTATATCATCTCTAGCCATCATAGTAATATGGCGGACAGCGCAATGGCGGCAGGCTGCCATAAAATAGCCGTAGATCTAGTATACTGTACCGTGGGAGATATTTCGTGCTTGATTGAAGTTGTTCGACGACGCAGATTCTTGAAACCCGGCGTGAACGGTAGCCTCATCTTTGAGGACCCGGAGAAAGTTCTACGAAAGCGCAGCACCGGGGGAAAGCAGCGCAGCTCGCATCGAAAGCAGACTTCCGTACCGGCGTCTGCTTTCGATGCTAATTTCGATGCGACTTTCGATGCGAGCTGTACTGCTTTTCCCCCGGTGCTGCGATTTCGTGAAACTTTCACCGGGTCCTCAAAGAATGGGCTACCGTTCACGGTGGGTTTCAAAAACATGTTTCGTCAAACAATTTCAATCAAGCACGAAATATCACCCACCCTATTTTGACGGCAGCCTGCCACCACACCTGCCAAAACGCTGTCTGCCATGGATGGATGACAGTGGCTGCAGGAGCTGTACCTTGGCTAGAGGTAATATAACTCTACCTAAAGATGGCCGCCAGTGACCGCATTCGCAGAGCGGACAAACGCGATCCAGCAATTGTCATTGAGATCAGTGGGTGTGAGCGACAAAAACCAAATCAATCTCTAAAAGAACAAACTCATTACAACATCAGCGCCCCAAAAAAATCAAGCCATACAGCCTGAAAAGATTGAGTTGAAATACGTTTTTGTGCGTAAATCAAGCTAATCATATCTATCGCCATTTACGTTACAAATAAAACTGGCGCGGCTTTGTCAAAACGTTTTATTTCCTCGTTCGAATGCTCAAAGTAGCCGGGCAGCCTAGTACATAAATATGCTTAGCGCTAAAAAGAAAAACATTCCAGAGGAAAGACTGAGATGCGAGGCTCTGAAACGCTGCCGAAGGAAGAGTTCGGTTCCGGTCGCTTCTCTGGTATCGCCGGAGGGAATGGGTCGCTGTCCGTCCCGTCGCAAATCGGCCATTATGCGCTTAGCTTGGCTTAGCCGGCCCTGAGATGCAGCAACATAAGAAGTCCCCCCGCTGTCAAGTTAAGAGTGGGAGAGGATGAAATGGGAAGGGTGGCGAGGAGGAATTTTTCTCAAACTTTGTTCTTCCTGTAGCATTCAGGCTTTCTAGAAAACTCAAGATATGTGCAACCTCATCAGGCTTGCAAAAACGGTGTGACCGGAAGTCTCTTGGGGACGTAAGCGGCAGTTTGTTTGTAAGCAGAAAATATTTTATATGAAATGATTGACGAAAGAAAATTAAAAGCACCGTACAAAACTATTTTTGTGTATGGAAGACTTCGTACGCTACTGTTGTCGCGGCACTTTATGCAACCGCAATCTTTACCAAGAAACATATGCGGGGAAAAACGGTTAAAGTACAGGCGAGCTGGTGGATATTTACCATGTTGGAACTTAACCCGAGACTGGGGTAGAAACAGAAACTTAAAAGTAGAAGGGACAGAGACAAGTGAAGAAGAGAACGTCTCAAAACGAGAACGTCTCAAAACGAAGAAGAGAACGTTCTCTTCTTCACTTGTTTCTGTCCCTTCTACTCTTAAGTTTCTGTTTCTACCCCAGTCTCGGGTTAAGTTCCAACATGGTAGATATGCGGGGAGCGCTCATGTGGTTATTTTCTAGCACCTGGTTTTGAGACCTGCTTTATGGACATCTTATTGAAACAAATGTCATAACCCCATCATAAGAAATGAGGCGAGCGAGAACGGGGATAAGGAGCGCACGTTGGTTATCTGTTGACTATTCTATGGAGCACAGTTTTGTCCATGGACACGAAAAAGACTTGGCCAACAAGCCATATAACGCTTCGATGTAAAATAATAAAAAAAAAACATTTTCGCGATGTTTTTTTATTATGTGTTTTATTACCCGATTTAGAAGCGCTTGAGGCGTTAAAATTATTATACATGTGGTGGTCAGCAAACTTCTAAACCAGTCGACACTCAATGCTTACATCTGCTGAGCGGAATTGGCGGGAACGCCATTTTCTTACTGCCTGCGGAACCAATCACGAGATATAAAATTCAGTTCTGCAGCAATTATTGCCGCCCGATAAGATCGTCAAACCGGCTGAGGGGTTTGATTTTGCTGAACATGAAAGCTAGAGCTTTCTCAGGATGTGGCTCAACGTTGCGTGGTGACCGCTTTCTGCTGGGCGCGCTTAATCGAGAAATTATAAAATTTGTAACTTTCAGGTGTCTACAATCAGGCAATATTTTGTGAGAACTTCTCACCAACAATACATTTGTGATAGAGTTCTCGCGAACTCTACTATGAATGTTCTAATTTTTTTCCACTAGTATACTTCAGCTTTTGTACAGCACCAAAACTTAAGATTCTCAAATAAGGCTCGAATTGCGTTTTAAGATAGGCAGCAGTCGTTCATAGAATTCGACGGCTAGCACGCATTGCAACTGGCGCACAACGTGCAAGCAAATTGAAAGTAGGAAGTGCGTCCCGGAAGATCGCAAAGTGCTAATACAATCTGCCATGTAATGCCCTTTCAATATTGTGCAATAGGTATTTGCAAAAAGAACCATAACATCCATGTGTTAAAAAATACGAGTTTTAGCAGGTGGCATACCTGCTAAGAATATTGAATACTGCGTCCACCTTCTCTAACGATTAATAAAAAAACAAGTTTGTACCTTCGATCTTACTGTTTTATTCCCTGCCCTTTGTATAGTGTAGAAGCGACGGATCACGGAATTCAGTATGCTGGTTATGAGCTCTGTTGAATGGTCACTTTCCTTTTTGACTTTGACTAGTGTAGTTTGTCTGGAAAACTCATTCGACTTTTGTTTTTGACGGTCAATATCGTCCATCAGAAATGGTCTGGAAATGACTAGATACGACGTCACAAGATCCGGTGTGTCATACTGGCAGATGTCGTAATTACAACAGTTCGTGCTGGGTATCCAGGAAAAGGTAAAAGCGAACGCTAGTAGTAAAGAGTTTTAGCCGATCGTTTTTTCAACCCAATATGCAGGCCCAAGTTCAACGGGGGGGGGGGGGTGAGAGGAGACATCATTATCGGGGCGAAAAAACGACCTTCTAAGATTCTCTATTGCTCTCGTCGCGGAGTCCAAGGTCCTGATTTCTGAGGCCTATATAAACTGTAAAGCTGGAAAACGATGCACAGGAGAAGGCGTGTCTGCTACATCCACCACTGCTGCTGTGACACATACCAGGATCACTGCCGGCGACATGACACTTTTATAAGATAGTCAGGGGAAATCGAAGTACCACCTTTTTTTCGCGGTAAACACACATATCGGAGAAAGATACCAGGCAGAATACATAACTGTGTGCAAGTGAATATGCGAGCTGCCACAAACATTTTTGTCGGTCTTGGCATCTCAAGATAAGAAGTGTGACCAACACCACCTAGAAGACAAGGCCTGCACATGACGTCATCGTTGCTAGGTGCCCGACCTATCCCAAGTACTAAACACGCTCAAGCTCTATGAGATTATGCCGCAAACCGGCAAACGCGTGCATCCGACCCCGCCATACTCTAGCGTTGCTCTCGCGGTTAGACGCAGAACAATTGCAGTGGCTTAGCTCGGCTATGCAAGGATGTACGTAGCGTAAGCTTAGGTTCAGCTGGTTATTCTTAGCTTTGCTTGTTGTCTAGGATTAGCTTGATTATCATCCTTACTGCTGCCTCAATGACACACACGGTATACGCATTATGTGACTACTTCGGAATCCGATGAGTTAATCTGCGCGCCGTGTTGTTATGCATCAAGCAACCAAGCTGCCGCCCATAACAACCGCACAGCGCGAGCCATGATCTCGAGCAGATGCATGCGCGCGGCGCGTGCATCGGGGACTGACACGTGTGACGTCACTGCTCCTCCGGCTTGCGAAGCACGGCTCTCCAGGAGCCACGCGAAACTGCTCAACCTCGGCCAGTGTAGCTTACGCTACAAAACGGGCTGGCGGTGAAGCTGACGCAAGCTGAGGGGCCCTGCATGGATCCACTAGTGCAGACGTTGGGGAGGGGTTGGGATGTGCAAACTTTGCCTTCTGGTGGTGCTTTTATTCTATGGTCTCCGGGAGCAGTAGGCACGATGGGGGGTAATGCAGGCCTCGCAAGGCGTTAGTGATGTTAAAGCTTTGGCTACGCTGCTCTACCACGCTCGCTAGTCTGAACACTTCGTGTGGCACGCATCGCATGTCGCACAGGTAATTGAAACCACTAAAATGCGGCATTACTTTCCAGTACTCTCCCCGCAAAGGCCTCAAATTTTGGTCGTTGCTGCTTTCGTGGAAATCGACTTGCAGCTGTAATTGGCGTCTTACTTGTTGACCTACTTGGCATTGTCCTTGCCGCTGTTGTTTTCACTTTCGGCACAGCAGCTGTCTGTAGGGGTAGTTGGGCTGGGTGTCGCGTTCCTTGACCCCGAATGTCCACCAAGTGAGTCATTCCGGTACGTGATGCCGACGTCATCTGCGGCTGTAACGCAAAAGGCACAGCCGCAGGCATAAGTATTAGAGAGCAGCCGAGGTTGTCCAGGCACGGACTTACTCCAACCCGAGAACAAAGCCTACTAACTCAAGTTCATGATCAAATGAATACGCTGTCATCTTTTAAAATATCTACTATTTTTATTAAATAATTCACCTTTTACAGACCGAGAAATAGACTTTCCTAGGTATCCACAAAAGCGGATTGTAATAGTTCCCTCGAGTGACATTGAAAAAATGATATTCTCATAAACTGAGCATGATTTAAACATTTCATCTCTAAATGATATATTTCTATTTTTACCTAGTATACAATGCGGCGTAGCTGCTGACGCAAGTGTGTAACGTGAGCCTCCGGTTATTTTGTGCGTGTTGTTCAGGAAGTGGAAGTATTGCTAAATTCTACTGCTGGAGGGTCCCGGTTACACTTGAAAATATTCTAAAAGAAAAATACTGTTCCTTTCAATAAATGATAATATAATAGAAAATTTGTGGGCATTATTTCACTTATTGTGACGACTAGTTTTTGTGTTATGTCCCCTCATTCATTTAACACATATCAACAAATCAGATGGGTGGAGTTTTGCGGGCATTTTTTTCTTTTAGTCAAACCATGTAAAGCCTAAGACACGTATTTCGCCTGGATTATGGAGACAATAAGACGTTTATAAACTGATAATAGGTAATTTATTTTAAGGATAAATAAAGGCTCGCATAAAGTTGTCTAAAAGTTTGATGGTGGTTAGCAATTAGAATAAATAAATTCAATAAAAACCACAGAAAATGTATGAAGCCTCATAATTCATTCAGTATTTCATGAATAATTGATATATTTATTTCTTTATTTTTTCGACTCATGGACGTTGTGCCTGAGTATCGATGCACACTGAGTGTGAAAGTGTTAGTATAAAAAATAAGAATAAAAATTAAAATGAAATACCTACATTAAGGCAAAACTCTTCTCGCCGCCGCCCCCCCCCCTTTGACCTCCCCCTTTTTCCCTCCCCTTCCCCTTCCTATCCCCCTCCCTCGTGACATAAAGATATAAACGAAAGCGCAGTAGGTTCCAGAAGCGAAGTGCATGCCTCAACAGGATTGTACTGACTTGTGTAATTTTTTACTACGGATGTGTTTGGGAAGCTAAATTATAAGAATAAACGAATAAAGTGACAAAATTTTATATTTTTACTTACACTCCTTCTGGACGTCAGTACTTTGTTTTAAAATATTAGCACTTTAATATATATATA